>JASVER010000089.1:278777-348416 GCA_030449065.1 Oceanodroma leucorhoa | reverse complement strand
GGGTGTTACCGGGTTAACGGGTGCTCAGGGGAGGGGGGCTGTCGGTGGTGGGGGGCTGCGGGGCCGTCGGTGACGGCTGCCCCTCGGCCCCCAGGGCTGAGCACGGAGAAGGCCGCCGCCTTCACGCGGCGGCTGCGGGCCGAGCCCCAGTTCCTGCTGGCCCAGAACGTGGCGACGTGCAACGACCCGCTGGAGGTGTGCTTGCAGCGGCAGGTGGTGCAGGACACGGTGCAGGTCTTCCAGCACGCCGTGCCCGCCGAGGGCAAGCCCGTCACCAACCAGAAGAACTCCGGTAAGGGGCTCCCCGGCTGCCAGCGCGGGGGGGGCCGGTGCTGGCGGTAAGGAGGGGTGCGTTCCCTCGGCCGTTCTGGCGTTTGGGGAATGAATGATGTAATGCTGACTGCGCTCCTGGGAGCCACGGCGGCCTCTGAAGTCCTTTCGTCAGGCTCAGAGCAAAACTGAATCCCTGCAGCATCCTCTTGAGTTAATAACAGCCTTGCAGACTTGCAGCGTTTGCCGGTTTTCCTTTCTGTACAGTAGAAGATAAAATCAGTTGAGACCTGCATTTGCAGTAAGAGATTTCTGAACGTCTCATGAGCATTTTGGTATTTTACAATCCCAGCCAGAACAGTGGGCCAAAGGCTTGAGGCGGAACGGTGTCATGAATCTCGTGTTTTAAAAAAATAATCTGACACAGCTCTTAAGTATTCCAATTTAATTCTTGTTCCTTTGATCTCTCAGGGAGATGTTGGATCTTTTCCTGTCTCAATGCAATGCGTCTTCCTTTCATGAAGAAATACAACATTGAAGAGTTTGAATTCAGCCAGTCGTATCTCTTTTTCTGGGATAAGGTACAGTAGTACAGGTTGCAGATTGTGGTAGGATGGCTTATGCAGTCAGGTATTACTATTGGCACAGAATTTCTTTTAGGCTGGACCGTCTTTAACAATCCAGGTAGAAAATGTAYGCAAGAAGAAACTTCAAAAGTTCTTTAAATACGTATTTTAAATGTGAGTTGAGCAAAGTGGGACTTTCAGCTTGAGAAGTGAGTTGTCAAGATGTCGGTGTTTTGGAATAGCAAAAGTCTTCTTTCAAGTGTTGTGCGTATTTCAAAAGTTACTTGTAGGAGGTTCAGGGGAAACATGACTGTGACTTTCTGTTGAGCTTTCAGTCGTGCTTGTGACCTACTGATCTGCGAGCTGTGTGCCTGCTTTTTTCCCCTAAGGGAAATCGAGAAAATCTAGTACTAGTTTGGGCCAGGCTTCATTGCATAACCTCTGTTTCACATTTCCTGTTCCACTCCCCTCAAGCTCTGTGCTAACCCACTCCTAAATATTTGGTCTGTGACAGAAAGAAGTTTATGGGATAAGTCYTGGAATGCTGGAGGTAAAATAAGCACTTCAGTAGATGAGCAGAAGCTACCTTCATCTAGTTAGGACTTCCGAAGAACTGAGTACTCAGGAATGAATTAATGCACAATGTCACACTTAAAATATCTATTTTTCCTGTCTGTCCATTCCAGGTCGAACGTTGTTACTACTTTTTAAATGCCTTTGTGGAAACAGCTCAGCAAAATGAGCCTGTGGAAGGAAGACTGATACAGTTCCTGCTCTCCAACCCCACGAATGATGGTGGACAGTGGGATATGTTGGTTAACATTATTGGTAAGGGAACTGGTAACTAGGAACCCTTCCTGAAATTGCACACTGGTTTGAGAGATGAGGAATGCAACAGAAGAAGAAATTGAGTTTGAGACCTGGGATTTTTCTAAGGAACATGATGCCATTAGCCACTACCTTTTTTTAATCAAAGACCTTTTTCATGCCGGCTTATAAATATTCGGCCTAAATCTTGTCTGGCTTCTTCACTCTTGCATATTGCTGATGATGACAGAAGCTCAGAAGAGCAACAGAAGTAATAAGATATCCCAGACTTTCCATTTAGTAAAAAGGTTCAGTCCCCTTTTACTTCAGTTGTCAACTGGACATGGTTTGTATCTGTGTATATAATTTTTAGGGCACATAGTAAGGAAAAAACATTGCTAGAGCAGGGTGTGTCTACAAGGCAGAAGCAAAACTGCTCAAGAGTTGCAGCCTGAAGAAAGATGATATAAAGATCAGTGAGAGGGAAATGATGTGGAATGTGGCAATGCTGGTCTTACAAAGATCCAGTTTAAGTGGGATCCTCCTTACACTGATTAAGGAGATACTTCTCCATGTCTGAATTACACTGGCAGTTGCTTTCATTTGTATTGTGAAACAATGCRACACCTTTGTAAGTCAACAAGCCAATAATGTAATTTTAGAATCACAAAAGGAGTTTTTCTTTGAAGCCTGGAGGTTACTTTTTTCCCATCCGATTGTTATAAATATTTAATCAGGGCAGAGAAGATTTTTGGATGCTGCTGTTACATCCAGAGCCTTGCATGGTGTGATCTTTTGATTGGTAGCATAATGTAGGAAGCAATTGAGCTGTGTTTTATAAATGTTGAGGAGGAAAGGAGACTGGGAAGTTAGTCACTTAACCTTAGATAAAATACATGGAATAATTCATAAGAGGCTCASTTGTTTAGAAGATATTTCAGGAGCTTAATTTTCAAGTAATCAGGTTTTTTTCCTGGTGAAAAGAGCTTCTTAAAAAGCACTAATTGATTTAGAACTTTTAAGCGCTGAATTAAATGATACTGAGCCATTCAGGGATTCCACCTTTTGGGATCCCTGTRGAATGCAGATCAGAAGTCAAGATTCAGTTGCAAATTAAAATGTAAACTTTGAGTATTTGTAACCTTTAAATAAGYGACTTTCCCTTATAATCTCTGCACAAAACACAACTATATTTAGCTTTTATGTGGGTATAAGTGGAAGCACTAGCATCTGCTGTGTGGAAAAGACAATTGTTTACCCATAGTTTTATTATTTTCTTTTAGAAAAGTATGGTGTTGTCCCCAAGAAATACTTCCCGGAGTCTCATACCACAGAGGCTACTAGAAGGATGAATGAGATCTTGAATCATAAGGTAAAATTGATTAAGATAATGCAATTAAAGAAGGGGAAGGGATGGGAATGRCCCTGCTCCAGGTGTTCCTAGCCACCTTCACTTCTCTCTATTGACCAAAGTATTAAGTGCATCTCAGCAACTTAACTTGGTTTTATTCAAAAAGCAGCCTAAAGTCTCAGCAAAGTCTGATGTTRATCTTGAAACATGGGGCAGGAAAGTGTGTTTATAGAAGATGGCTGTTGCCAGGCTTCAGTAGCTTGAAAGTGCCTCACATGGTAGCAATTGTTCCTAATCCTCAAATTTCCAAAAAGTTAATTCTTGATGTGTGGCTGACTGTCTGTTTCTGCAAAACTAGCACTTGGCCTCTAGGTGACTTTTTTCCACCCCCTCAGTATTTCATCTACCAGTATGCCAAGGTTTCTAGAGATTACTGCAAATTTGATGGAAAAGATTGGGAAAAAAAAAAATCTTTTCGAAACAGAGTCTTAAAAATTGGCTTTCAGTATAGAAGTGTGCAGCTTTGTCTGAAGGAAAGTGTAAGCTTGCTCCCTGAACCACAGAATTGAATTAATCTGGGAAGATGCTAGTGTAGGTAGCTAGATAAAAAGGCAATTAAAGCTTTTTTTTTTACAGTGGGCTTTGATTATTTTTCTCTCATGCTACATACTCAGGGAAAATTGCYTGCTGAAATCCACATAAAAAATGTAAAATGTGCTGAAATGAGCTTAGACATAATGAATGGTGTTAATGTTGTTCTAGTCTTGAACATTGCAAACCAGCTGGTCTTGTGGGATCTCCACTCACTGTTCCTGGCCTTATGGATGGTGACAGTAATGGGAAACGTGTGCTCTTCKTACTGCAATTCTGCATGCAGTGGGGAAATGCTCTGTTCTTTTTATCAACCAAGAGATCAATTATGCATTAGAATTGCGAAATAAATTTTACAGTATGAAGACAGTCTGTTCTGTGAGTCACAGAGGTGGTGATGTGTCTGGATGTTGCGGCATCAGTTACGGAACCGAGAGAAATCGAGCCTTAAGAAGAGCTAATGGCTGTAAGCTTCAAGTCAATAGTTGGAAAATAGGGATTGAGTTGCAACTATTTGTTAATTTCTGATTATTTTTTTGTGATCTTTTAAATCATTAAATTATCTTGGTATTTTTTTAAAGAATCAATATCTAACAAAGCCTTCTGAAAGGGATTTTCTTTTCATTTTGAAAACATGTTATGAAGAGTAAAATAGGTGCTTGAAACAACCTGATAGGAAGTCCTGAAAACTGATTAGGTGGCACCTTTCATGCAGTTATAATAAAATGACTTTCTCTTTAAACAGATGAGAGAATACTGTTTGCGGCTAAGAAATATGGTGGAAAGTGGAACAAGTAAAGGAGAACTTTGTGCTTCAATGGACACAATGATAGAAGAGGTAAATATACTTGTGTGACATAAATCTTCTTGGAACACGAGGCTAGAATGGCTGAGACTTTTTGCTTACTCTTGTTCTATAGCTATTGGATCACCCAAAACAAGTGCCTTTTGCTTGCCTAACTAGGAATGTTTTGTATGGCAGCACGCTTGGAGGTATTCAAGTGAATTTCTTTGAAGTGGCTTGTTGCTTATCTCTTTCTGAGTTTTTCTAATACTTCCAGACAAATACCTTGAATTTATAGATTCCAGAACTATGACATTGTACAGAGACATCTGCCTCTTTCTGTTGGAAAGCAGCATTTTGTATCTTAAGAGAGATCAAAATAGTGGCCTATCAGGCTTTTATGAATAGTAGGAAAGAAGCAGGTTGAAAATTGCATTCTGATGGCTTTGAATGTAAAATCTTACAGCACAAGTGTTGTTGCAGAAATTCCCCACAAGAGAGCAGAAAAGAACAACAAAAGGGAGTTCTCTGCATTATGGAAAAGGTGTGAGCTGAACACAAGGCTGAGTCCAGCTGCGGTCTGGTACTGAGGGGCAGCAGAAGAAGGAATCACAGCATCTGTTTCTGGCTGTGTGAATTAACTCAAAACCAAATCAATCAGCAAGTCTGTAGTATGCAGTGTGTGTGTAGTGGCTGGCCCTCAATCTGTTCACACTGAACATGACAGTGACCCGTGTCTTTTTTTCTTGCTCAGTAGTCCTCATAATTGATTCTTAAATAGCCAAAAGTAATTTTAAAAGTTCAGGCTGTTTTAGTTTGACCAAGTGCATGCATTTTAAAAAAAAGTATCTATTTCATTTGTTTCTCAAACATACAGTGCAAAGTGACACAGTGGTTTTAATGTCTATCTTTAGATGACTCAAGAAATCAAATGTTTTGGTTATCTGTGTTAGTTTTTCTGCAATCCAGTAAACATCAGTATTAGGCAGAACCTCCCTTGGGCTACTTCTGTAAAGCTTCAGGCAGTTCCACTAATATGCAGGTATTGATTAATGCGTTGATTTGGTTTTTGGAAGTTCATCTTTGCACTTCATGTAAAACCTTTAGCTTCTTTTTAGCTAATTTTAAGGTTAGATTAAAAAAGAAAACTGATTCATGTTCCTTGGGTTACATTACTGAAATGAAAACTTKTATGAAAAGTATGCCTTAAGATCAACAGTAATTCTGTGCTTTGAGCCTACCCCAGTATGTTGCCAATCAGCACGTAGTTCAAAAGTGAATTAATAGAACTTACATCCAGTGTGTGTCCAAAAGCCCTTGAGGGATTTTACAGCAGACATCAAAAGCTTCCTAGAGATGTTCATTTTTAGGACAATGACATAGAGTTCACTGCAAAATGTCTCTTCATTTGTTTAGAGCATCTTGCCCTCTGACAAGGGATCCTGGAACTGGCATTAAAGGCTTATTAACTGATTGCAATTTATCTGTAAAAGGTTCTGTAAAAAGGTTATGCTTAGTTCTCTGAAGTTAACACAGTATTTACTGCTGCAGTAGTAACAGTGGTTTGCTATTGCAACCTAAGTGGATTTATTTTCAATAAACTTTGTAGTTGAAATGTGCAATTGCACCTGTCTTACATACTTTAAAAACACTTAGTTTTAAAGGTTTGAGATCCCTCTTTTATTTCATATATTTGTATGTATATAAGTGGTATTGCATCTATTTTTGTATGTGGCAAAGCAGAACTTGGTTTTGTTCTGTGAAGTTTTGTTTGCATAGCAAATCTTGGTTTTCTCATGCTGGGAAGCAGTGCTCTAGCTAAAATGGGGCAGTTGTACTGGAACACAAGATTAAATATTCACTCCAGAACTGTATAAACATTCTTCTTATCAAACCAGTGCACAGCAGGTCAGAAGTTGAAATCAGTGCAGTGCATGTGATTGAATTTTTCTTCCTTTACTGTTCTCCTTTGTAGACTCTTCCTTATCAGGAGCGTCCTTCTTTTCCCTTCCTCGTTCATTTTGKTTTTTAGCACAAGCCACTATATGTTTGCCTTATCTTGGTTCTAGTTGTCACTAGAGTGATATAAGTCACCTTTTAGTTTAAATATGTCTGCTCATTTTTATTGATAGAGGAAGCTTGTGAGATACTAAGAGCTGGCCTATGATGGGTGTGGTGGCAAAACAATGGAGGGAGGCCATTCCCAGGCTCCAGTGCCTCCGTTAACTTGAGACTTCTGTCTCCATCATTTTCCTTCCTCTGGCTGGAGCCCCCTGGCTTGTTGCTCTCCCTTCAGGTGTTTTTCTTGCTTATTTTGTTTTCATAGCCTCATCTCTCACCACTTGGGGTTATCTGAGGTAATATGGGTGAGCAAATGCTACCTTTTGTGCAGTCTGGGCAAAATTAAATATTTATAGTAGCTTAGGGATTTACATTTGCTATTTAACATCTTTATTGAGAAATAAATGTATGAGTTCCTCCAGTAAAAACATTAAGCCCACACCCTTGTTTCAACCTGTAATTAATCTCTTCACTAGTTCTTGCTCCAAGCAATTTAAGAAAACACCTTTATTTGTATTTTGTGCACAGCCAAATAGTGTTACTTAACATGAGCATTGCACTCCTTTTGCCGCCAGCACAAAGTGCACACTAGCACAAAGCTAGTTCTTATGGAGCCTTAGGATCCATATAAATCAGCTCAACTAGCTCCAGAAAGAGTAAGTCAGCTTTGGGAAAGGTATTCTGTCTCCTCTCTTGTGAAAAGTCAGTGAGAAGAAAGTGTGAAGACCGACAGCCTGGGAAAGCTGGCACAAACCACAGGCATTGGATCCTAGTGCAGAAGGTGCAGTTGAGATTTGACTCCCCCTCCTATTTTAAATAACCTGTTGGTTCCTTGCAAGGAAAAGACTTGTCTTGTGCTCAAGGCGTGACAGAGCTGAAGTAGACCAGTGTCAGCTGAAGTAAAACAGATTCAGAGCTGTTTAAATATGATTGAATTCTCTGTCCCCAGAGTACCTGTGGCTGGTGCTGCTAAATATCCCTAAAGACAGTCATCTGGTTACACTGCCTACGTGTTAGCACATTTTATGATAAGCCCTATGAGAAAGTACAGTAGTGATTCTAAAGTGCAGTTTCATATTCTGATTTATAGGGAGGCTGATGACTTGAAATCTGGTCAACTTTTTGTGCTAAAAAGCTAAAAGAAGGCTGCCAGCTGTGAAGGATGTCACAGTCAGCAGGCAAGGATCTTGAATTAAATTACATAACCTGCCAGCTCAACCCTAAAATGAGACATTGTTAAATGTATTAAAACAGACAAGAAGATTATTCTAGGCTTTTGAAAAGAAGTCAAGGCCCATCTTTGAAATCCAAATAAACATTCCAGGAAAAAAGGGATTAGTACAGGAGAAACACTGGGATCAAATGCTTTGCTGTATGCATGTTAGGAGGTCTGGTTTGTCTCTGCGTGGGGCAAACCACCTGGTGGAACAGGTGATGCTGAAYGCTTAAGCCTTTCTAGAATCACTTTGATAAAGTTTCTCTTGCACTGGGAAAGTATCTTGTTGGAGGAGCTTCAGAATTACTTACAAAATGCTGGGATGAGTCTGGGCAGTGCATTGTCTTTTGCTTTYGGCTGCTGCATTCCTAGGATAACCTGGAATGTGTATGTTCAACCTTAAGCTTCTGTTTTGCCTGATAGTTTGCCTGAGAATGTAGAGCGTAAGAATGGAGGGAGATGCTGTTGATTTTCTGTGGCCTTTCAGATTGATTTTGAACTGTTGAAACACCTAGATTTCCAGAGCTGAATGCAAACAATTCATGTGTATACATTTATTCATGTTCTTCAAAGGTGGACGTTAAGATCCCATTTCTCCAGTTGGTTCTCACATGGAGAAATCCATTCATCAGTGGCATTGCTGTGGTAGGAGAGGCAGACCTGCATGTTTCAGAAAGTTCACAGCTGTTTGCTTCTCTGGGCAGGTATTCAGAATAGTGAGCACTTGCCTGGGCAGCCCTCCGGAGACCTTCTGCTGGGAGTTCCGGGATAAGGAGAAGAACTACCACAAATATGGCCCTATGACACCGGTCCAGTTCTACAATGAGCATGTGAAGCCTTACTTCAACATGGAGAACAAGGTTGGGGGTGCTGAAAGGCGATAGCTTCCCAAGACCTTTTTTTTGCTGCTAAGCCACTTCCTTTCCGCTGTTGCAAGTGTACTGTCCACCCCTGTGACTGCACCATATGGGATGGGTACCGCTCCCACAACTCAAAGATGGCCCTATGTTTATTCTCCCCATTCTCTTGTTTGTGCTCTACCCTTCAATTAGCTGTGATCTTGCATTGCACTTCCATGGTGATTTTGTGATGATAAAATACATAATGACCTAATCAGTCATAAAATGCCATCAGAGAGCAGGAATAACATGCAAAGCTGCTATGGCACAGTTATGAGGTCAACTTCTAAAACAAAAAAAACCCCAAAACTTAAACCTGGTATTTCAGCCAAGCGGCTTGTTTGCTAATGGGACAGACAGCTTGCTGGGTCAAAAGCAATTCTCTGAAATCCACCTAGATTCACTTCTCAAAGATTTGCTAAGTTGCACCTTAATTTGTGACATCTTGGTTTCTGGCAGATTTGTCTAGTGAATGATCCTCGACCTCAGAACCCGTACAACAGGCTGTATACAGTGGAGTACCTGGGCAACATGGCAGGAGGGAGGAAAACGCTCTAYAACAACCAGCCTGTTGATGTCTTGAAAAAATTGGCTGCAGCGTCTATTAAGGATGGCGAGGTTGGTTTGTTTTCTCTTCATGGACGGCACGGTGCAACTCTTGTAATGTAAAACTCACTGGGATATGGCCTAGACATGACTCGTCCTTCTATTTGTAGGCTGTGTGGTTTGGCTGCGATGTTGCAAAGCACTTCTATGGCAAGCTGGGAATCAATGACATGAATATGTAAGTAGAAAATCAAAACAGAATACCATTTGGGAAACTTGGCTAGGCTATAACAGTGCTTTGGCTGCTTAAGAAACTAATTTGTCCGTACTTTGGATTATATACCCAAAAAGAGTATATTTAAGTAATTCAGCAGCAGCAGAGATTTTTTTCACTTGTCAGCTAAAATCTTAATCCTTTAAAGATGCACTACAAGCGATTGTTAAAAATTCTTACTCATTTGGATTGTCTAGTATCTAGTGAGAGAAACTCCTAAAGGGATCGGTTTTTGCATTTATTCTGACACTAAAAGTAGTTGCACTTACATGCCTGTGCAGTGGCTCCTGGGACAGTGCAGCCTACTGATTCTCTGGTTTACTAGTGAGAATCTGCCCTGCATCCTTTTTGATATTGCTTATGTGGCTTTCTAATAGATTTAATCATGAGCTGGTGTTTGGTGTCTCTGTCAAGAACATGAACAAAGCAGAACGATTAATCTTTGGAGAATCAATGATGACCCATGCCATGGTCCTGACGGCTGTCACCGAGAAGGTAGAGTCTCCTTCCAGAAGTTCTGATGCTTGCACAGATGTATTKGAATATTCTGGCAGCTTGTTTGTGTTCTGGGCTCATTCACAGTGCGTAAGCTGTTCTGCTGGAGTTCAGCATGYGTGTGCCACAACACCGCGGTGCACAAGGCCTAGCTTGTCTATTCTCCCTGTTGTTTGTGTCTGAGTGTGCAGAACTATAAATATTTAACAAGGAGGGAAGAATTTTGGACAAGTCAAGGGCTTCTTTTCTTCTGCCCACAAACTTTTATTGGAGAAAGGGAAAATAAAGTTAGCTTCCATTTTTAAGATACCAGAAAACCTTTGTTAACTGATTTTTAAATACAGATTCTGATGTATCTTGCTGAGCAAGAAATCTAGTATGACAGCAAGTATTTCCTACCCTGTCCTCTTCCATAGGTTAGTCCAGTGTGCATTTTACAGCATGAAGCTSCTTCTGTTAAAATGCCAGTAGGAGGCACTTTGCAACAATCTTAACCTCCTGCAACTCACTGGCATGTGATCTCTCTGACCTACTCATAATTAGGAAGAAAAATGGTGTCCAAAATAGCTCTGTGGCAGACAGTAGGCTGAGATGAATCCACAACTAAATCTGCTCCTGGCAGTATAACAAAGCACATATGAAGTAAAAAGAACCATGTGAAAATTTACAACTCGGGGTTATCTGCAGTGTTGATGTTTTCCATTTACTTCCAGAAGTTGTCATTATTAATAAGTTTCTTTGAAGTGATCTTTTCCTGTCCAACATGACCTTGGCTTGAGAAATAACAGCTTGCATATAACTGAAAAAGTTTGCTTGAGCTCTGGAGTTTGAGGATGTGAGATGGGACTGCTGAGTCATAAGAATTGAGTTACTTTTTACAACTCAGAACTTTTCCTGTTGTGTTCTGTGTTCAGAGCTYTTCTATTTTGTGCATCAGATTGCATGAACACATCTTTAAAAAAATGTTGTTTTTCAGTTAGATACTAAAAATGATACTTTTCTAGTATTCAAAACCTATTTATCTATTCACAACTGAAGTGTGTATATTTGTACTTATTGTACCCAGTTACTGGCTGCACTTCGTTGGCACCTGTAGTCTATGGTCTGTATTTTTAAATTCATACTTTTGGATGCCTAAATGTATATTTGCATAAAATGTGATCAAATGTGACCTGATTTCTTTAAGAAAAGGATGTGTATAAAATCAGTATATGATGGATGGTATGTCTAAAATCAAAAGAGTTTAAAAGAAATTATCCTAGAACAAGTTCAGCATTTAGAGGCTTTTCCACATTCAAAATGGACTAAGTTGTTTCTACTTTTTGCTTGAACATGTTRTCTTAAATTAAACCTTAACTTAATCTAAAGGAGCTTTGATAAACTGAGTTGTAAAATGTAGTACTTTGGATTTACCTACTTCATAAAAAGGCTTTGAAGATTTAAAAAAATCCTATTATGATTTTACAACATCAATTTTTTATGTGGATTAAATGCACCTTTTGGTTAAAGACTTCAGGTACATAAACGTGTTTATCCCAGTGTCTGTCTGATAGCATCAAGAGTTGACTTATCCTCAGTCTGGTAGCTCTCGAGTGTCTCATTTTAAGGACTGTCCTATATTTTTTAAGTGAGAATAGAAGCAATACAGCAATATTCCTTTGAATATTAAAAATGGATTTGTGGGGTGTTTTCCAGGTTAGTTTTTTGCATTTAAAAAAAAATAGTATAGTAGCAGAAGAATAACTATACTTTGGTTCCACAAGGGCCCTGCTCTTTCCTCATGAGAGGCTGCTTGAAGGAAGCAACAGTTCACTTTGTGGCACAGCAAGCCTATGAAGCTGKTTTCAGTGCTTTTATGGACTTGGTAGTATTTTAGAAGATTACATTTCTCCAACCATTAGCAAGAAACCATTGTCTGAAACTTGCCAATGCCTGTAGACTTTTGGGAGTGGAGCTCTGTGGTTTGCTGGTGCTGGATTTAGACTTGGAAGGGTTGGCTGCTGTAAACTCACATGGTCCTTCACTGCTGAATAGCCATCAACTTGTTTTGTCATAGGATGGGCAAGAAGAGGCATTTGAAAAATGGAGAGTGGAAAACTCCTGGGGTGAAGACCGTGGTAATAAAGGTAAAGTAATTTATAGTCACAGGAACAGAAAGCTGAACTTAGTGTTTGGAAATAAGGAGGTGGAAGTGGGAAAAGGGCATGTGCTGTGTGTCCTTCACCAGACATGCATGAAACAAGCCTGCAAACAGCATGTGGATCGCTGAGTTATGGCACTGTATTCCTGGAAGACAAACATTCTTCACTTAAATGTGATTTACGTCTAAGTAAATTGAATGTAAACATTGAATGGAGATGCAGGAAATGTCACAGGATAAACTTGACACTGTGGTCGCAAGTTCAACTGCAGAGGCAATTGCATTTTTTGGGAGATGGCCATAAGTGATGGATGCTGACACTTCTTGACAGACAGGGCATCATTGTCCCAAAGGCAGGAGGACAAAGTTGACAGAAGCGGCTGTGGAGGCTGGAACTGGAATGCTGAGTATAGCTCAATGATACGGGGCATATCTTGTCCTTGCACTACAGCTTTTGACAATCCAACAACCAAACTGTTTAATTTGTGTGTGGAAGGTAATGGGAAGATACTGGTAGACTTCAGATAAAGTTCATATAATGAAGTAGTTAAACTTTGATAAAATAACTTTAAGGTTGATTAGTTTATTGCTGTAAAGCTGCTTATTTTCCTAAGCATTGTATACCAGTTTGGTGTTGATCACAAGTAAATTGCCAGCTATTATCCCTGTCAAAAAAAGCAGCAGCTGTAGGAGTTTGACAAGTGTGGTAGGGAGAGAGCAGGACCTTTGTTATTTTTTTGCTCATAATCCTTTGCTGCAGAACACAGGTCTGAAAAATCTGGTAGTATTAGTCTGAAAATAAGGTAGTACTTCTCTGAAATACCAAGAATTCCAGTGGGCATGTAAACTGATCTTTTAATAAAGGGACAATAGATAAGGAATGCTTCGCAGTATCAAATAAGATAGGATCACTTCCAAGAACTGCACTGTATAGAAATGCTTTTGCCTTCTAGTATGAAATTAGAAATAAAGACTTCACTGCAATACTTTCAAATGTACTAAAGTTTTTGGTAACAGACTTTAGCTTAAATCTGTATGCTATAGCTGTCTCATCTTTGGGACCTCATGCTGGCTGTGGCTGATGTTACTTAAATAATCTTCCTGAGTCATGTGTGAAACTTAAGTGGTTTATATTTTCTTTTAAAGCACTGTTTGTCAATCACGGCAAGCCTTTACTTACTGATTTTTGTAGATGAGGAAATGAGGCTATGGCTGGTTACAGCTTGTGCTGTGAACAGCTGCAGTGTAAACTGTTCTAGCTCTAACACCGGTATGTAAAAAAAAGTTAAAAAATGGTAATTCTGGTTGCCTTTTTAAAGCTGTGCTGAAAACATGACCTGCGGCATCCCTGCAGTGTTCCTCTCTGGTATGACAAGCACTAGCAACAACAAAATCCAGTTACATGCAGTTCAGCTCATGCCAGGTTTTCTGCATGCACTTGCTTTCTTGTTGATGACCGTCTCAGCCTGCACTATTATTCTTTCAGACAGGATTTGTGAGCGCTGTAGGGCTGTAGCGGGGCGGGTGTGCCAGCCCGGCATGGCACATGGGCAGGCAGCGTGGACAGAATGGTGAGTCACGGCTGAGCGGTGGCTTAGGAAATTGCTTCTAGTTGCTTCCCTGCTCAGCCGGGGGATGACCGGGGAGTGCCGCTCTGCCTGGTGGAGCGGGCCAGCTCTGACCTCCCCTGGCCCTAGTGAGCGGGGCTGGTGGTATGAGAGCACTTCTACTTGCTCTGCCGAGGCCTGCAGTCAGTCAGCTTTTCCTAAATGACTGGAGTAGAGCGAGATCTCCGTGATTTTTCTCATATCTGAGACAGGGCGGATGCGGACTCAGCCATGGCACGATAAGCTCACTGATGAGCATGCCAAGCCAGACTTCAGTGTGTCCCAGGGCATAACACAATAGTCATTGCTGACCACATTTTTCTGTTGCAGATTAATCCCAAATGTTATGCTCACAAGATTTGGTATGGCTGAAATTGCCCAGGATGTCTGGGGTTTCTTCTGGGAATAGACTATTTCTGGAAAACTCTGGTTTAGGATGTGGTCTTATTCATAAGCTTTTGGTATCTTATGAACAGCTAACTAAAACATAGGATATTCTTAGTGTCTTGATTTATGTTCTGGCCCCTTGGTCTTGCAATAATGTCTGTTCCGAGTTAGCTGTATACATTCACAGCAAAGTATTCCAATAAAAATCTTTAGTCTTGACAAAACAGTGAAACTGTGTTGATGTTCAGCCTTCAAGGCTCATCAGTGTGACAGTAGTAAACTGTACTTTGAAATGTTGCATTAAGAAGCCAAATCAATACTATAAAGAAGTAACATCAAAATTTGTCTCCAAATACGAACTAATAACTATTTTGTTAAGCACCTTTATGTATAATATATAAAATATAAAATGCCTGGTTAGTTGTGCTCTTATTGCCAGAACACTTTGTTTTGAGACACTCCAGATACTTGGTTTGTGATGTTAGATGCTACTAGTGTTAGAGGAACACTTCCAGGAAGGAGTTGCCTTACTCAGCTTGCTTTACAACTGCTCAGTGTGGACTTYGGTTAGTACTCCAAACGTTCTGACGTTAAGAGGTGTCTGTCGGCAACTTTGATTGTGCTAGCCATATATGCTCCTTGGCCATGGTTCAGAGTCGTTCTTTATTAGAACTGCAGAAAGACTGGGCTCAATTTCAGGATATTGGCTATTACTCCCAAACCACAGTGCAGTAGACTGAAGCCTGACACTGCTACTGAAAGTTGTGCCTGTYGAGCTGTGACTGAACAGCGGCAGTTCAGCGCTAGTGTTATTGGGCTGGAGCATCAGTGAATGCTCTGACRGAGCTGCAGAGGCTGTGGTCGATGCATGTGGAGAGCTGCATGCATTTTTGGCTTTCTTCTCTTTGAGCATGTAATCTAAAATCAAAAACCAAAAACTACAGCAACTAGGAATGAAAGCAGTGTAGTGCCTCAGGCTTTAAGTTAGGAATAACACTAAATTAACCCAGTTAGCTAGTCATCTTTGAGTATTACTTGAACTCGTTTGCCAACTTTGTAAGCTTAACTTGTTACTTGGTTTGCAGTAACAGTTTAATTCTCCTTAGACATTATCTCTTTTCCAAATATGGATTCACTTTTCAAGAATAAGTTCTTCTAGAGCCATTTAAGAGGAGCTAGTTGTTCCTTTGAAATATAATAGGACCCCAGAGTGACTTGAATAAACCCTGCCTGTACCTTGTATGCATGTATTGTATGCATGCCATCTATGTGAATTTTTCTGGGTGAGTCACTGTCACTTATCTGTTTTGTACTGGTAGAGACAATGGTCTCTGGAAAGTCTTGCTCACTGTCTATATTTTGTTTTGGTTAGGGAGTTGCCTGGAAAAGTGCCTTGACAGAAAATCCCATCAGAACTAGGAAGCTTGACTCTATTTCAGACTACTTTTTTCAGGGAGGTGAATCCCTGAATGATTCTTTTAGGTATGCCTAAAAACCCACTGTTGAGCTGAAGGCAACTGGACATATCCTTCAGAGCTCATTCTCAAACATTAGAAGAGGTAGCTTGACGGAGTTTCCTCCCCTTCCTCCTGCCCTGCTTTTTCACCCTTCAGCATCCAGTACTAGCTGGTGTAGGAGGGTGAGGATTTGTAGTCTGTTCTAGCTCTCTTGCTATGCTGTCGAGTCTGTCTGGCAGTGATTTTTTTTTTTTTAATCTTATCTGCCTTGTTAAGGAATTGGGAAGCTGTGCTTAGGTAAGTCCAGTGCAGAGGACCAGAATCCACATCAGTAAAGAGGCAGCCAAGAATGATGATRAACTTGGCACATCCCAGTTGAGACCCAGCTGGGTGTGGGGCATGCAGGTAAACCCCAACGCCATTATTTCTTGGACAGGATGATAAAGGGTACAGCCTGCAACAAAACACCAGAGACTAGACTTTGAGTCATTAAAAAACAAACAAATGACTGACTTGTTGGTAGGAAATGGAAGTGTTTTTTCACATGGGGTCCCGCTTGCTTTGCTCCGAGTACAGTCTAAGGTGCCAGGTAACACCTTTTTCCCCAGACTTGCATGGTGCGGGACTGGAAGGACTGACTCCTGGTTTGGGTATCATGGGATGAAGTTATTTGTATGCTCACTCCCTGTGGAGTGGGCAGAACTGAATTCTTGTGGTAGCGCTTGCCCTGGAGAAAGGGAAGTGCTGGAAACAGCCTAGCATTGCCTCTCCTAAATATTTAGTAATTACATTCATATCTGTTGTAAAAGTGTTTCTTGGAATCCTGTCTGTTTTTCCTCAAGGAATGAACACAGCTGCTGACAAACATTGCTTGTTTTTTGAGGTAAAAAAGTCACTTCCCAGTCAAATATTTCCTTTCTGTGTTTTACTGGCACTTTGTCAGCCATACAGGCAAGTTTAATTATTCTGCTTACTCTTCTGTTCTGGAGACACAGTACGTTATTACCTAACTTTGAACCCAGCTTGTCCTGTCGGATATCTTTTTTTGAAAGCAAGCAAGAGGGGAACACTAAATTACATTATCACATCCATTTGATAGGGGTCCATCTGCTTGTTTTGGCATGAGAAGAACTTTCCTGTGGTACATCTCCAGCTAGAAGTCAGCTCCCCTTTGACTTTTTTTAATCTCTTGTACTGGCTGTTGCATACTTACTCTTCTGCATGAAGACATTTTAAGGATTTAACTGTAGACACTTAGTGTTTTTATTCATATATGTGTGTATATATATCATCCTGTAAGTACGCTATGACAGAATGGCTTTGTTAATTTGTTCTCCCTGTGGAGGAGTTAAGGCACAAGCACAAAGTAGCTTGTATGAGGTTCTTTGGGAACTTTCAGGTGCCCAAATCCTGGGTTATGTGGTAACTGGCAGAGCGTTCATTCTTGACTGACCTCTCCCTGGCCAGCAGCTTGTCAGTCTTAAAATGCTGCGTGTTCAGGTTTTCCTTTGGGTAAGTTAGAGAAATGTGGACCAGTCTCATATGCAGAGTCGGGTGCTATGTTCTGTTACAAAGAGATGCTGCTGTTCCAAGTTCCCTTCCACATTCTGGCCTTAACATACAAATGCTTTGAGTAGAAGCAATAGATTAATTGCCTGAGGTAAAACTCCATTGTGTACCCTGCCCAGAAATGCAGTAAACCTTTCTGTTTCTTTTACTTCTGCCTGTTACCTGGATGGAATGCAGAGCTTAGGGTTGCCTTAGGCAGGCTCTTAGGTATATGTATTGCTGTGTATAAAGTATGTCTCCTTTTAATGAAGAAATTGATAATGGCTTGCATTGTGACACTGGGCACAGGCCTTCTCAAAGAGCGACCTTACTTATTTGCATGTTCTGAAGTTCTGCTTGACGTTTCCTTCTTGTTCAGACACTGCGATCCTAATCAGCACTGTCAAGCTTTGAGATACAGGATGTCAGAAGCAGAGTTCATTATCCTCTCAGGGTGCAATTACTTGCTGGCTCTTGGGAGTGAGAGGTTTTTGTGTGTCCCAAGAACTCATATCCTGAAGAGAATAATCAAGGCAGCTCCCTTTGGCAGTGTTTCCAAAGTGGCTTCTAGCTTGGATTACAATTGATAGGGTTTTTAATTTATGGGATTTATCTGATCTCTTGCTTTAGAAACAAGATGGTGTAGATAGATGCATTTATTGTCCATATTCTTTGGACATTTTCTTGTTTCATTTGATTGTGTGATGATACTGTATAAGGACATGAGGAACTTTATTACATAAAGCCTTCTTGTCTGTCTTCTAAATGCTTGCTTTCTCCCAGCCACTCTTTATTTTCAGTTCACCTTGAATAGTTTGTTTCCAATGGTAGCTTTCTGCTAAAACCTGTTGTACTCTAAATGTGACTTTTTTTTCCCTCCCAGTTCAAAAGGCTGTTCACTGAAATTCTCAGTAAGAATTATATTAAGGGAGAAAATTAAGAYTTAGTTCAGCCAAACTGTTATTTAGATGGCTTTATGTTTGAGGAAAGCAGATGGCCTCCTTTTACTGCAAGAACTAAACCRGCAAAGTTTTCTTAAGCCAAAGATGGTTTGGATATTCACCTGGAAAATTTCCCTTTTCTTACCAAAATCCTGAAAACTTCTAAAGCCAGATACTCAGACAACTTTACATTCTGCCTTAAATACTAAGTTTTTTTAAGGCATTGTAATTTACTTGAGTATTTTCAATGCCTATTTTAACAGAGGAAGCATAAATGATGAATATTCTGGGTCTTGTTTTTCCTAGCAGGGTTCTTGCTTGGTCTTCCAGTGTACATGAAGTACATTCGGTTAGCCTGTATGTTAATTTCTTTGTGATTTTTTTCTTTGTCTTGAGRGATATGAAGTATGACTAGGTCCTGTTTGTAATGCATCATTCATAGGTGAAACCTGTATATGTGGCTGCTGCACTGTATTGGTAACGGTTCTCTGTTGTAATGAACTGTTTTCATCTCCAGGTTACCTGATCATGACTGATGACTGGTTTTCTGAGTACGTGTACGAAGTTGTGGTGGACAAGAAGCATGTACCAGAAGACATCTTGGCAGTGATGCAGCAGGAACCAATTGTTTTGCCAGCTTGGGACCCTATGGGGGCTTTAGCCAAGTGAACTACGGAATATTTGCCTCTTAATGGTCAACCAGAAGTAGATGCAATAGAGAATTCCAGTGGTTGGAAGCCATAGCCAAATGATAATGTGACCAAGCACTCAGCATGGTCCATATTCTTGAAATGTAAGTTAAGGATCTTTGGGAAATAGCGCTTTACTGACTTGGCTGAATAAAGCTCTCAGACAGGCTACTCCGCAAAACTAAAAAGGGAAGAGGGAAAAACTCATAATGAAAATGTATTACAATACTGTCAATGGCAGTTTGATTTTACCTTAAATTTTTAATAAAAATCAGCATAATAACTCAGTAGAATTATTTTGACCAGTGTTTTCCCTAGAAAAGATGGCCATAAAAGGCCCTTCTTTAGAATTAACTGCTAGGTGATTGTTAGAACAAATACACTGAGATACTTATAAATTAACCATCCATGGTCTGGCTTGTACCATAAATGAATGCCCAAAATATTTTATATATTTACATTTTAGTTTTGCTGAAGTCTTGGAGGGGACATAAGAATTGAAACTRTTAAAAAATTACCTTTAGAAAATTCTCTCTTCCAGCAGAATTGGGGGGAGGGGAGCAGTTTCCAGTTTCACTTGTTTTTATTCTTCCATTATTGAGCTAGGACCGAATAACCCATATCAAGACCCAGTGCTATGTCTGTGTGCACAGGAGCGCTATTTTTCAGTTATATTAGCAAGAACAAACATAAGTATGTGCACAGGTGGAGTTAGTGTCATGCTCAACAGAAAAAACCAATGTTTTAATTGCTGCATTTTATCTGGATGTTTTAAAAAACAAGATGGTGCTATGAAGCTTTTGAATAAACACTTTCTAAAGTGACTGGTACAGCTCTGTTTTCTTTTTTAACTGAGCCTCATGTAACTAATGAAATGGAAAGATATTAGTGACCTACAAACAAATCTAAGTGAGCCAGAATGTGAACATTTCAGGAAAACATGCTGCTTTATATTCTCAGTAGTAGTGGAAGATGCTTCTCTCACTGAACAGAGATAAACACAAACATAGTATCTCATGCGCTACAGGCACTCAAATAGTTTGGTGATGAGCACAGTACTAATCCTTCGATTTAAATTGTGCCAAAATGGCGGGCTGTCTTTGTGTGTACCCTGACAATTTTCCTGTTCTGTACTGGGTTTAGTCATAGGCAAATAAGAGGGTAAGTGAGGATAAAGAACACACAAACACAACTGCCAGCTACCATGGGTAGCAGGTAGATGTTGCTTAAGTCAAGTACAAGCAAAAGAAGGATGTTTGGTATGGCCATGGTGTTCTATAATTTAGTTTGACTTTTCTTCCATTTGGACTACAGAGATAGAAAGTTATTAAATTATTATTAAAGTGTATCTTATGCTAGTTATACAAATGTGTGTATATGTACGTACATATATTAAAAATGCCAAGTTGAATCACGTCTGCGTGCTACCTGCTAAACTAAATCCAAATTAGGGTTTGTCTAGGAGTCATCCAAGATGATTCAACCTGCTGTGATTAACATTTCCTGAAGTGGCCAGGAGCGCTGGGTAGGTAAGAATTTGGTGTGGAACAGCAGCAGGAGGTTGTTGTCACTGTCCTTGAATGATGTGTTCTAAGAGTCTCTGCCCTTTGCAGTATTTTCTGCAAAGGTAACAAAGCTGTTCAGGAGAAGTACAGAATGTATCTTGACAGTACAGTGATACTATMATTTGATTCCCTTCTAGTAAAATTCAGCTCATGTTATCCTGGGCTTATGTCAAAAGGTTTTCTGTCATCTCAAGACCTGTGAGGGTACAGGAGCAAATGGCTGTTGYTCTCAGCTTGCCTTTTCTAGTAGCAACGGTCATGAGCAATAACAGAAAGTTATACCTTTGCAGTAGATTTTCCTAATCTAGAAGACTCCAAGTTCAATGCTCAGTTCTTCTTCTGTGTCTCGAGACAGGTAGATGACCTTTCTACAGTGTTGGCTGGCAGAAGTGTGCATCACATGCAGTTACCTTTGTGGAAGTTTGGGCATACCTTTTAATTATCAGGATATTGTTGAATAGTTGATTTGTCAAATATTTAATTATCAGGTTATTGTCAAATATTTTGCCACTGTTTCTGATTTATACTCCGTGCTCATCAAAATGTGATCTCTGTCAACCCATGCAAAGGTATATTGTACAACGAATAGTGCCTAGCCAGGAGTAACTGGCTATGCAAATAGAGCATGCAGAACAAGCGGGAACTAAGTTTGAGTGGTGTGGAAAGAAAAACAAAAATGTCATGGTTGATCACATACTCTTGTAGAAAAAAGTAATATAACGTTAGGGTGTATAAACAGAAATAGCCTGCAATATGTGTAAAGTTACCCAGCTTTGCCCAAGACTCTTGGGGAGTGAGCTGGAGCGCAGTATCTAGTGTAGGGTACTGCACCTCAGGGAAGATGCAAACCAAAACGATTGTCGAGAAGAGTGGTAAGAATGATCAGAGGACTTGAAACTGTGACTAGTAAAAGTCTGAAAGAAACATGGTGTTTAGTCAGAGAAAAGGGGAGACATCATGTTCTTTTAATTCATAAATGGATGCTTTAAAGAAGGGAATTTTTTTTGACTGCTCATAAATTGATCAAAATGTCATGGGCTTCAACTGCAGTAAGATTTAGTGAGATTAGGAAAAGCTTTCTGCTGATAAAAATAGTGAGAAACTGGAATAGATTGCCTGAGGATGTGTGATGCCTCCATTGTTAGAGATCTTTAAGAATCGGTTAAGGAGAACACRTCAGAAATGGCATTGGTAGAGTTGATCCTTCCTTCTGGCAGAGAGATGGACCAGGTGAGCTTTTGAGGTCCCTTTTGGCTTTATGGGTCTGTGATGCACAGTCTCTACCTCATGCTGTGTTACTTGCATCAAGGCGAGTAAACAGTCTTGTACTTGATGCTGAACCCTGGTGGCTCTGAAACAAAGCCAAATCTCTTGGGAAGCTGTATTATGCACAATGTTTTGATTATGACTAATGCATGTGTTGTTTTGGGGGCTTTTTTTCTTCCAAAAGGTCAGTATTTTAGTCTTTCAAAATCTTTCTGCTTATGACATTATACCAGTTCTTCTATTTCCTTTATGCTATCTATGGGAGGGGGATAACAGCCAAAGAGAGTTAACTTTTTCTTCGGAGTTTAACTGACTAACATTTTTGTTGTCCAGGCAGCACTGATGAGGATTGAGTTTGACAAATTAAAAGTGGTTTCCAAGCCAGTTTTTGTTAATTTGAGTATTTAAAAGTATTGTCCAGCATGTGCTTATCTCTGCAGCTCTTGCCCAGATATTTCCCTGTACAGCTTATACAATAGTACGTTTTTTTCCTTTCCTTTAAATAAGCACAGAAAATCCACATGGCTAAAACACGTTATAGGAAATGAAGCCAATCTGGCAGAAACAGTTTTGCCTTTATGCCCAGCAATTTTATAAGTCCTTTGTAAGAGGGAATGGGGAAGAGGAGGGGAAATCCATATGTCAAAATGAAAGCGTTATTTCTTCTACTTTGAGGACTCGAAGGGCAGTTGAACAAACTGTTCTAAGGTTCATGCTAATGACACTCTCTAATTGAAGGCTGGCACAATATTAGGTAGGATATTCTCTGTTTTGCTACCTGTGTAGTAACAGCCCATGAAAACCAGTCCAGTGCCTTTGGTAAGAATCAATAGCTGTGTGCTCTTGCTAAGTAGTTGTCTTTGTTATCCATGAATCAGACCGTTGTATCTTAGGGCAAGTGGGCTTGTTTTTAAACAGTAGTTTAAAACATGAATAAAATCAGTATATATGAATAAAATCAGTATATATAAAATGACTTCCCATTACAGCTCCTCTTGATATGATGTTTACTGGGTCACTCTGCCCTTTTGTCCTGAAGGAAAAATCACTAATGTGATCAGCAGCCCTCAACTGGGGGATTAAGAATCGAGACAGTTGAGCAGATGATTGAGAGGCCATATGCTCCGTATGCAGGCTGAGGAAGTTCTCGGTGTCCTGCGTAGCATGAGGCAGGGCTGGATCCAGAAGAACCTCGGTCTCAGGTGCATGGAAGTTAGAGTACAGCCTGGAGATGACAGAAGGAGTTAGCGGACTTGGTCCAGCACCTCTCTGGCAGGGTAGTATGGGAGCATGTAAACGAGGAACAAACTACTTAATTCCTGTCAGTTTGCAGGAAATGATTCAGAGATGATCAAAAATTAAACTCTTTCCAGCTGATGGAATGGAAATAATGTGGGAATAAGCCCAGCTTGCTACAGGTTTAGTCTCTTGGCAAAGCAAGCTCTGTGCCTTACAAACTGTAAACCCAGATTACAAAATTAACATCCAACTGATAAAAAGATGCTTAGGTTAGAATAAAAAACCAAAACTAATTGCCTCTGTTTCAGCGCTGTTTCTGTCTTCACTTTATATCCTTTGCAAATCCTTAAAAGACTTTCGGATTGTTGAGGAACCAGCCAACTAACAGATAGTTTTCTTTTCCAGTTTGCCAACAAAACCATGTCTTCATGTAATTCAAAGACAGTTCCTCTGACAAGTGGAAAATACTGACAGATAATGTTATAAAAGTCAACTATCTCAGATGCAATCAAAAGTCAGAAAATAATAACTACTGCTAACTAAGAAAAGGAAGAGGCAGGAGGAGAGGTTATATGTAGTGGCAGTTTGTAGGTTTTCAGAATCAGATTTCTCCACCCAAATGCTCTCTCAAAACAGTTGTAGTGGAAATAGCAAAACCCCTCCAAAGCCCATCTAACTCCCAGATGTATATCCCAGCACAGTCAGCTTAGAAAATAGCAGGGAAGGACAATCATAATTTCTTTTATCCCAAAGCCAATCTTAATAGCTTCTAAATGTAGTCTGATTCCTAACTAAGCAAAAGATGGGAACAAATAAATATTTTAGGATTTGTTTGGTTTGTGTTGTTTGGAAGATTGTTCCTATCCTCTTATTGGCAGTGAATCAGAGACATGCTTGCAGAATTATTATTAATCTCTTCTTAGTACAGCTGGTACTACTGTTATTAGGTAATTTGATTGATGCTTCCCATTCTTGTGCTGGCATTGGTAACTGGAATCTACAGCTGCTTTATCTGTGGAGAACTGTGAAAGTGTTTGAAGTTACATCTTGTGTAAATTCCATTTCCTTACTCTTGTTTTTTCATACTTTCCTTAAATCATTAGGATTTTACCCACCGATGCACAGAAGATTTCATGAAATTCTGGAACTGACTCGGCACAGGACCCGAAAGTTTCACATATAGGGTAAATAAGTGTCATAAAATGGAGGGGTCTGCCTGAAATCTCAAGTCTGTTATTYATATTATGCCCCAAAGGCTCCAGACTGTTTGGCCAGAGATTAAAAAAACCCATGCTGCTGCAGAAGACATTAATGAAAAAAAAAATCAACTGAACAAAAAGGCCAGGATAAGTCATTAAAGGTGGTTTTGTGTTCTTAATATGCTGTCTTTCACACTACAGCTTTGTAAAATAACTAAATACTGACATTGGGTGCCACTGATGTGAGCAGATGAAAGCTGTTTAACTGCAAGTGTTGACCAAGATGAATGAGATGCAATAGTGTTTCAGAACTTGTTAAAAGAACCTACTCTAAGCAGAGACTAAGATGAAGAAAAACCTCAGACAAAGGTCATGATGCCTCTAAAACTTTAAAAAAACTATAATCATGTAAAGAGCAGAGGGACCCAAAGCAGAGAGGATTTATTTCTTGTAAGAGGGTAGAAAAAGTGAGTTTGGAAAATCCATTCCAGTCTCCCAGCAGTKGTGAGCTGGAAATGTGTGTGAAAGGGAAGGCACAGATTCCTTGTACCATCCATCCTCCCACCTTCCAGGAAAGAAAAAGCCTGCTATCCRAAGCACGGAGTCTAATCCACAGATGGATACTTATGCATTAAAACATTGTACTTCGATCTTCGTAAAAGTTTAATGAGTGAGGCATGATAGTATCTGTCCTTGCAAACCCTTCAGAATAGGACAAAACAGGGGGAAGGCTGTGGATGATTATAATATGCAAGGACAGTAACTTGCATGTGGGGTGTTTTTCCTGTCCGCAGCTAAGCGGAGATTAACATGAGCAAAACTGTTTATTTTGGAAAAAAGAGTACAGGAGGGGAATTCAGCACGGCAGAGAGAAGACRAGTTAGATATTGCTATTTTCTCTAAAAGAACAATGAATCTCCAATACAACTGAAGGCAACAAGCTTAATTTGACAAAACATTTTTAATAKACTGCCCATAAGAATTAATGGGAAAGCAAAAATTATTTTAATACAAGTTCCTTAATGTTTGCAATTGCAATACCTGAGCTATCCTTGAGATGGTGCAAATGACAAGCTGCTGACTGACTGCCGCTATCCTTAAGGGACCAGAAGACAGAAAAAGGAAAGTGCTAATTATATCCCTATGCTTTTCAGTTTTCAGAGTTTGTTTTCTTTTCAATTGTTTGGAACAAGTCTCTGAAAACTGGCAATCACGTACAGCAAAACTGCTGTTGCTCTAACAATTAGCTATTCTTATTTGTCCCCATTCTGGTTTTCCACTTTTTTTTTTCCAGATCCGCCACCTAAACTATGGCACTATTTCATTGACCTGTTATTTATGACTTTTTATAAATAAATTGAAAAGTCTAGGAATGCAGAAATCCTGGGTGAAAGAAGCTGGAGAAAAATGCATGTGTCAGAGGTTGAGTGAGATATTTTGGGGAGTAGTAGGAAGAAAGGAAATTTACTTGTTGAGCTTACTGAAGCAGCAAAATGCTTTTTAAGGAATTTGCACTTAATGCTTTAAAACAAACCTAAATCTTATTTCTTYATTAAAATAATGTAAGTGTTCAGCAATAGAAATTATTCTTTCCAAGCCCTTTCATTGTGATAATATCGCAGTCCTTCCGATCTTTCAGTAATCCACAGACCCACCTGCAAACTTGTAATTTACTGACTCCCTCAAACCTTCCGTCCCGTTTGTTGTCTCCATCMTCATCACCATCATCACCCTGTTATTTATAGCTGTAATAACGGCCAGCAAAACTGTCCCTGACTAGAAAAGCTTCCCTCCTTCTCACTCTGCCTTCATTGGATCCTGCTCTTTTCAACTGATCWGAACAGACGAATGTAGCCACCCACCTCTAGGAGGAAAACTGAGCTGCAGYCCTGGTGAAACATAAAGTTTATCTGACTAAAGTGACGCAAAAATTCTTAAAGAGCTCTTTGGCAGCAGATTATCTGGAAATCAGACCATGTGAGGGGGATTGGTGTACAAAAACCTCACCAAGATGCTGAGTTGCCCACAGGCTGAGTTCCCGAGACTCTGAAGTAAATGTGGATGAAGGTCACTCGAGCTTGGATAACTCCCAGGAAAGTGCTTCAAACCCATCCGAAAGACAGGTACTTTATAATTTTGTTTTTAACACACCGCTATCTAAAGTACTTTATGAAATTTAGACAGGCTCCCAGACGGCTGTCTTCAGAGCATACCTTCTGAAGCAAGCAGATACTGGAGGTTCATTAACTTTCACTCCTCACTGCCTCTTTCAACTTTGGTTATAAAACCTGAAATACTAATGATAGTCTAAAATATGTATACTATATTTTGTTTCATTTAAAATTAACTTTTAAAGTCTTAGAGTAATTTCTGAAACAGTGGGAAAATGTACATCTAACAAAGCTGGGGGGGGGGGGAAGATACATTGATTTTTAGTGAAAGATTGCTTTGATTTTTTTTTTTTAAACTTTTTATGCTTTTCCTTGCTTTTCTGATGTTACATGCTCTACTCCGTCTTGTTCAGGCACTTGTCCAGCAGTTATGAATGTTGGGAGTCAAATGCCTGTAGCAGAACATGTTATGACAATCTGAAATTAGAGTTTTGGCAGTCCACATAATTGCATTACGAGCGTAAAGTTTATTTAAAATTTACAAAAAAGCATTAAACTATAAGGAAAAATAAAGGAAAGAAGCAGAATCTGAAGAAAAAAAAAATCAATGCAAACTGTTACTTATTTTAAAAGGGTAAAGTAAGCTTTATTAACCATATTAAGTTATATTTTAAAAGCTAAACTGTTCCAGCACAGTAAATTGTCTAAGTCAATTGGACAGATTTATTATAAGTAATAAATCTGAAGAGTATATCGTATATATATTTATAGTCAATCACGTTTACTGCTGAAACCAACTGGCTTGCTGGGTTAGTTTGCTAAGTAATATGAAGTTTAAGTGAGGAATGCAATGTAACTGAATATATAAATAGTCATGGAAAATATGTTTTGACGTGTTAAGAAAGCCTGGGGAGAAAAGGATTGTGCATTTAATGGATTTGGATTCTTGGAAACATTGTGGAATTTTTTTAATGTGGGTAGTTAGCTGTCAGGCATTTTAGCAGGGAAGGTCTCATACACTTAGGCTTCATCTTCTGGTGCTTTTGATGAGTGAATTGACCATAATTTTCTTGGAGAGTACTTTGTAAACTTGGCATATAGCAAATGACTATTGTGGGTCCATTTTCTAATTGGACAGGGTGTGCTGAATTTCAAATGGTTATATAAATTAAGAAAAACTGCCCCAAAACTGGAATTTAATAAAACCCCTATGTTATTCCCACACATGGAAATGTGCAGTGTATTTAAGCTTTCCTGCTTTCCTCCATGGAAATATAAACCACCGTGTTTTCATTATGAACAGTATTAAGAGCCTAAAGGAATGTTCATTCTGTATCCTGGTGTCCCTTCTGATGCTAATGTTTTAACTCTTYTCCAAAACTGTGTATTTGCATCTCTGTTGATCTGGCAACCTGTATCTTATAGAACTTATACAATATAATGAAGCCCGTCCATGGGATAAGTATTTCATAAAGAACTTAAGTAGAACTTGGAGCCTGAATAAAGGGGCTGTAATTTGGAGATAGCCGTTAACAAGTCTTCAAAGAAACATCATCTGGAAACAAYGGTGACAGTTTCTTTACTTTCTTTAGGTAAAAACATTACAAACCTAAGTATATGCATGCTGGCATATATGTGCAGCCAGTCTTTGACTTGAGTCTGCAAACAGGTCTTTTACTTGAAACACCGTGCCCATTAATTTGCCTGTGCAGAGTTATATTAAGGAACAGTGCTCTATTTATTTGGTGATATTTGCTGTGTTATGACTCTTCCTTAAGTTTATATAAATAATTTGAGGAAGAATACAAAAGGAGTATCATCTCCTCTAAGCTTATCTGTTTCCTTGCACTACATATGGGCACTCTTGAGCCTTTTCTTCCCCCACCCGCCCCGTTCTTTAAATGGCTGTCATCAATTTGGCAGCATTCCCACTACAATACAGCGTCTGTCTTCTCCACAAATTTTTAAAGGTAAAATCTCTCATTCCTGCTGACTTTTTAACTTCAGACTGAAACATGGACAAGATTATGACATAAAACTCACAGTACAGGTTTATATTCCCCCAATACTATTGTTTTCAGAAGCACTATTTTCACATCTTACCTATATTTAGCCTTGACTGGGAATACACGAGTTAACTGGAGAGAGCTCACTACTTATGCCATTCTTACTTTGGTAAGTAGCCTTTTATTCTCCCAGAAGGGCCATTGTCTCAGTGGGACTACTTGTTGAGTACAGTTCTATTCTGTTTTAGTAAGCATGTGAGCAAGCCCTTGGAGAACTGCAAATACTCATATACAGGATCCATTTTGTCATCTACATACTGCAAGTTTCTTATAAAATACATATTACAGTGATGTGCAGAAGTACCCCATCCAGTTACATTTAAAATCGCTGACAGTGGGATCAGACCTGCTATGTATGGAAATAATTCAYTGGACCCATCAATTTCAGTGGGTTTTGATCACTCTTTATCAAAAGTCAGTTTTGATTCTCTTAAACTAGACTAGAGAAGCATAGCTAAAAAAAAATCCCAAAGAAACCAATTTTCAGTTGTTGAGGGGTTGTCTAAATATCAGCTTGTATCTGCTTTGCACCTCTGATTCTGTGCTTACCAGCAGCCCTACCAAAGCTGGGACTCTGTATCTTCTCACTATGTATTTATGAATATCAGTTTTTGAAATCTGAAATACAATCTGTCACACTTGCTATCAGCTCGCCTAGTGGAAACAAGCTAATAGAAAAGGATACTCTAGGTACTCATTTTTTAATGAAATCAGTATATGTGAACACAGTCAAAAGCAAAAGGCATTAACTTTTTGCATTATGAACTCTAATATGACTCATGTATGACAAACAGCAGGTAAAATTACTCATAATCTAATGCAATCTAGTTTCAAGATTTAATTGGCTGAAATTTTTATTTTCTAACAACTCCTCACAGTGTGGGAGCATCTGAGCTATCCCGTAATAACTTTGATTAAAGRGTTACTCCTGGCCTGTGCAAAATCAGAGGAAAAATATGAAGCCTCTATATTCCTCCACACCACACATGCAGCAAAACAGAAGCGCACTAGCCCACAAAAGCCTGTTAAAAGGAATAATCTTYACGAGGTTCTCACTGTCATCCAGGTCATGTACCTCCCCTCCTGTGCAAAAAGACAGACTAGGACTGTGTGAGAAGATATGGGCAAAGACCAGAAATGTTTACTGCTGTATTTATCAGAGTCCAGTACCTGGAAACACCCAGATACGTGGTTGTCGGAGGGTCATGGTTGATACTGTGGCTCAGAGRTGAGAACAGTACTTACAGATAAACAACACAGCCTTTTCCCGTGTGGGATATGTGATTTCTATCTTGTCACACAAACTTSTTGCTCGATTTTCTAAATAAAAGTAATTTCCTTGGACTCTTTCCATTTACATGTCACTGCCYGTGTGAACTGCACCTTTATTGCAAGGTGTAATATGCAGTCAAGCAGCTACATAATTTTAGCAATCCCAAATACTTTGTGATAAAAGTGAGATTTAGATCAAGTTAACAGAAATCATCTTAGCGTTCGATTCTGTTTGCCAACACTGTAGGCTAACTTTTTGTCTTAGAGTTCAAAGTACTTTAATTCTTTGCAAGTGCTAGCATGTAAATGGACAGAAGTAAGGCAGATGRAGGAGCTGTGTGAGTGATAGTGGTAATGCGAGTTTTGCTACAGGAATGCAGCTGTAACCCAGTGAGTGGCTGGTACTCCAGCAAGCATTGGTTTATAAAATTAGCACATGAAAAAAGAACATAATTTGTATGAACTGAAACACATGCAAATATACAGATTTTGCAACTGTGCAAGTTAAAATGTATTTGATCATCTGGAGATGAGTAATGACTTCTGTAGTCGTGCACAGTGAGGCTGAACAAGCCTCGTGCTGAGGAATTCAGGAAGTCAGTGCTGCCCCACCTCAAATCAAGTATTCTCCAGGTGACTTGAGGCATTAAGATTTGTGTCCCTTAAAGCATCTGGTATTTTCTGCACCTCAACCTAATTGTTTTAATCTCCTAGACACATTAAAAGTCAATTTTCTCCTCTAAAAAAAAATACAGAGAACAGGAAAATCGTTTTAAAGTGCTGGAAAGATTTGTTTTACTCCATGGCCGAGCATTAAAGGAAGGGGATTCCCACACTGCCACGAGAGGTCACTGCATGCCTCAAGAAATAAATAAGGGGATGATACATCAGTTGTGCAGCTCCCTGCGCGGGAAGGAACCGGACCCCAGGGCAGGGATGCTCCTTGAGAATTCCTTTGATAGAGGCAAAGCAGTTGGTTTTGTGCATCAAGGGGCATACAGGGCTTTTACATCTACAGTGCTGGTTCAAGTTTAGCTTTCTGTGGGAGTAACCAAAAATTGTAATTTAATTAATATTTGGCTCATGTGAACTGCGTTGGTGGCTTCAGCCACTTCAGCCAAGCTCGTAGAAACACATGTCTTCAATTATCCATCCTAGTGTTTTCAACAAACAAGCAAAGCAGGGAATAGTCGTGGAGGACACGCTCCTTGTTAGGGGGTGCTTCTCCGGAGCAGAGCTGAGGGTCGCTCCTCTTCAGTCACTCTTTGCGTAAGGAGGAGTGCAAYTCACAGGGCTGGCGGCACGGCACCTTTCACGTGCTCCTGGACAACACAGCATTACGGAGGTGAAAACCGCCCTTTAGAATAATCTCTGTTCAGAGCTGCCGGAGAGAAAAAAAGRCTCAGATGCTTAGGGCCTCTGYTGYGGTTTAASCCCAGCCGGCAACTCAGCCCCACGCAGCCGCTCGCTCACTCCCTCCGGTGGGACGGGGRAGAGAAYCGGAAGAGTAAAAGTGTGAAAACTCGTGGGCTGAGATAAAGACAGTTTAATAGGTAAAGCAAAAGCTGCGCACGCAAGCAAAGCAAACCAAGGAATTCATTCATTACTTCCCACCGGCAGGCAGGTGCTCAGCTATCCCCAGGAAAGCAGGGCTCAGTCACCAGTAACACTGACTTGGGAAGACAAACGCCATCATTCCGAACGTCCCCTCCTTCTTCCTTCTTCCCCCAGCTTTATACGCTGAGCATGACGCCATACGGTGTGGGACATCCCTTTGGTCACTGGGGTCAGCTGTCCCAGCCGTGTCCTCTCCCAGCTCCTTGTGCCCCCCCAGCCTCCTCGCTGGTGGGGTGGGGTGAGGAGCAGAAAAGGCCTTGGCTCTGTGTAAGCACTGCTCAGCAGGAACTAAAACATCCCTGTGTTACCACCACTGTTGCCAGCACAAATCCAAAACCTAGCCTTATACTAGCTACTATGAAGAAAATTAACTCTATCCCAGCCAAAACCAGSACAGCCTTTCAAAGGAGCAAAGACACRTCTATAAAACACAGATCAAAACGAAATGAAGGCACAGCTATCTTTCATTTTTATTTTGCTTCTGTAGCTAATTATGTTGGTGATAAGAAGCCAATGTCTATTTATGTAACACCAACCTTTGCAACAGCTCAGATTGAAACTAGGTAATAAACTGCCATTTCTTATATCATTCACTATTGTCATTCTAAGCACCTGTAACTACTGAGGGATCGGTGCACAGAGATGAAATGGAGGCTGAGGTGGGCAAAATCCTTCACTATTAGTGTAATTTTTCCCTGGATATCTTCCCTAGCGGTCCTAGCATACTTCTCAACCCCAAGAGCTCTAGTTCTGCAGCTGTTTACACTGTTTGTAGCGGTTACAATTCCTTCAGATATTTTTTTTCTTGAATTGTAACAAGAGGGGGGGGAAATACATTCTCTCACAGGTTTTTACAGTGTAATGAAATCATCTGATTCTGTTCTGTTTTCATGTGCTAACTATGCTGCTGTGAACACCACAGCATAGCTGTAGAGTCCGTCACTCCAGAGATTTCCCAGGATAGCTGACGAGCTGTAATTCTCTTTCAGAAAGGAATAGTTCAAATTCCAGCTGAAGCCCCTGAAATTTCACACAACATTTTGCATATTTGAGGCTCAAACTACTGAAAATTCTACAAAAACATTTCAAATAATGTGGTATTTCTTTCCTGTGGTCTGCAGAAGACCAGAAGGAGCTCAGATCTGGATAAAACAACTATCTTGGTTGTCACAGATCCGGGAAATCAACAATACATTCAATGACCTGTCCTCAGTTAAAAAAGTACCAAGAAGTATCTATGTGCAGAAATTAAGTGTTTTACAAATACAGTGAGAGTTTAAGTCTCAGGTATGGAAAATTTAGTCTCATGAGATAATGCAGTTAAATCAACATCCTTTACTGCTTTCCCATTTATGAGTAAGAGGTGTAAAGTCCAGAAGGGCTCAGGTTACTTTTCCATATTCCTACCTTATATTTAACATGCTCTATACACAGGGAGGATTGGCTGTGGCCTTTCCTTGGATTTTTATGTTGCCACCAGTGGTGGTAGGACTGTTTTCATCTACACAAGCTCTCTTGGGATTTGGGAGGTTTTGGACTCCAAAGGCATTCAGGTTTTATAGTCTTGCAGGTAAAACTGAAAGTCCTGTTCTTTGCCGTAGTATTTTTCTCTGCAACTCTGAAGATGTTTCAGTCTTTGTGGATGATTAACTAATGGTAGCAAAGTACTGCTCTTTTAAGAATTCAGCATTAATGATGCACTGCTTGCTATATGATGAAAAGAACATTATCTGGGTAAAGACAGAATGTAAGCCTGAAGAACTAGAGATTTCGGAAAGTTATAAACAACACCTTCAAGAGACTTTTGTCTTGAGAACATCCTCCTGTTTGCTCTGCAGCTTGGTAACTTTCCTTCTCTTTCTGCTTGCACTGATAAATGTTTAGGAAAAGGTTTAACAGTCTTTGCACAAGGCTGAAAGCTGGGAAAAACTTGAGTTTTAATAGCTCTAGCAATGAGCAAATAATATCCCCTCTCTGCTTTAGCTTTTCCACCAGTTAGAAGTGAAATAATGCTTATTCTTCTGCTAGGATGTGACAATGATATTTACTGTGGTAAAATGCTTTGAAAGGGAMAAATTAGATGTAATTATAATAATTTAATCTGTGGTGCCATCGTGCAGATTGTGTAACACTTTGCTAGCTATAAAGCAAGGTTACTACCCCAGGGAATTTACAGCACAGAGGATCAGCTCCTATTTCATGATTTTGTCGAGTAAAGGCAGCTGGGCATTTACATTACCTGAACAAATGAGCAGAAAACAAAACGTGACCCACTGAATCACAAGTCTTTTTCTGTTCTTTTTGTTCTGAAGGAAAAAAGTTAATTGTTTTATACTTTATTTCGGGCTGGTTTACTTCCCCTGGATTATGCTTCTAGCACATATGAAGAGGGCAGGCAAAGCCAGGGATTCTCCCAGCGCCTGTTTTTTTGCTGGCAGTGGACAGYAGAACAGGAGTAGTGCCCGCTATCCTTCCCAGGGCTGGAACCACAGTGTTAGCAGATCCAAACAGAATGAAAGATGCCTTTATTTCTCCAAGGAGTTAAATGAAACTGAGGACAAGTTTTGTCCTTTAGACCCACATGTTAGCTCTTACTCAAAACAATCAAATTGAAGTTTCTTGATCTTTTTTCCTTGTTATTAGTGTTGACTGAGCTTCAAAAGTTAGTTGATGCAGAACCACTGAGATTGAAATACTTCCCTAAACTTTCATTTAAGCCTTCTAGGTCTGCTGCTACACATAGCAGACGCTGTGGGATTTCTGAAGAAAGGTGGTAATGAAATGTAATTTGTATATCCATTGTTATCTCATATTTGTTTAATTGATTCTTTTCCCTTCCTACTGGGTAATCTAGAAATTGCCAGTAGAAGTCACAGGGTGAACTTATGAAAATGAAAATACAAGCCACGCTAAACTCTGCCCTCATTTTTGCAAACTGGGAGTCCCACAACCTCCCTGGGTGTGAAACCAGTGTTCAAAGGGAGAACGTGATACCAGAAGACAGCAGGACTGCCTGTGAGTTGTCCAAAAATGCACAAAGTCCAGCAAATCTGCCTGAGAGGTTATAAACCAGGTACACCGACCTCAGCTGTAGAAGAGGATGATTGCTTCCTTCCTTTCTCTGTACAAAATCCTGAATGGATTATTTGCTAAATAATTCACATTGCATGCTGTGATGCTTAATTACTTCCAAAAGTATTTTAATCGCAGAACCTGTCATTTATCACTTGAAAGTTAACAGCATCAGTAAGCCCCGTAATGGATTTTTAACTATTTTTCATTTCTTAGATGGTGTTTGTGCCTTCAGTCTGATGGATTTAAATATGGAAGAGGAATTCTAAAAGTGCTGGGAATACGCTGGAAATAAAAGTGTGGGAAGACAAGCCACAAGGGAACTCTGTGCTGCTGTCTGTCTGCAAGTTATCAGAACAAATCTCAGAAAAAATGGAAAGAAAGGCAACAAGCAATGAGACTGAGCCGCTGACTTCCAAGAAAGATGTCTCAGACTGTAATGAAGGAGAAGATTGTAAAGAGAAYGGACTTCTGGTCAGGAACCCTAAATCTGCCCTACGGCTAGTGGAGGATGGCAATAAAGTCCATCCCAGCCAGGGAGATAAAGGGGAGGCAGCTCAGATCTCCAATGGTTATTCAGGGGTTCAGAGCTCCGTTCCCTGCAATGGAATGGGAGAGGTGCAAGATGCCCAGTGTACTGCCCCAGCAGCCACAACCACCACTACAACCACCACTTCTACCACCTGCGGAGCAGAAGGCCAGCAGCAGCTGATGGAGCTAGAAGACAGAGAGACCTGGAGTAAAAAAATTGACTTTCTACTCTCTGTCATTGGATATGCAGTGGATCTGGGAAATGTGTGGAGATTTCCTTATATATGCTACCAAAACGGAGGAGGTCAGTGACTAGTTCTGTATGCTGTTCCTTAATGCTGAACTTCCTTGCTTATAAATGGATGATTTAGCGGCTTATTTTAATATCATATATAACAAATTGCCAAGGGGAAATTACTTACTTTTCAAGCAGACTGGAAAACCTRAATACTGGGATAGGATAACTAGACACATTAAGATGGAAGAAAAACTATTTAGCAAGATCTAAAAAATCAGTAGAACCAGAAGCTGAGAGCCGGTTAGGTGCAGAACCACCTTCCARGAGAGAAGACTCAATCCCTGTCCCAAGGAGTATTTTGAAATCAGATAAACCAACATGTAAAAACCAACTCATCAGGAATGCTAGGTCTTAGGCTCACTGACATTTCAGCCAAAATATAAATCTAATCAAGGAGATCTTGGAAAGGACTTTTGTCTCCCTGATATAATAAARGCATTTTACTGAAGAAATTAATTATTTTATCTTCAGCCCATCTCACAATCGTATCCATTGTAGCCAGTACAGTCTTGGTGAATCCTATGTATCCTTGTTACAGAAATGTGAGAAGTTTGGCCCGAGTGTTGCTTCTTATTCACACTGCTAAGTAGTTATGAGAAATCCCATGGTAATTCAGTGTGGCACACTGGCTAGGAACGGGATATGCACTTTCCCCGTGGGATAAAAGGAACTGTTGTTTATGGAGTGCTGGTACTGTTGGACGAGAAGTCCTATGAAGAGTTACAATCATCTGCTTTCTTTCTTGCAGGAGCATTCCTCATTCCTTACACAATTATGGCTATCTTTGGAGGGATTCCTCTCTTCTATATGGAACTAGCACTAGGACAGTACCACAGGAATGGGTGTATTTCAATTTGGAGAAAAATATGTCCTATATTCAAAGGTAAAGAAGGGAAATGGAAAATTACTGGGAACTTTCTGAATAACTGGAAGATTTTCCTATAAAGGTGAAATTTCTGAAAAAAATATTAAAATCTCATAAAACAAAGGCAGGCTTGTTCTACACAAGATTTTGGCTTTACAAAGAAAGCTTTCATAAAACTTTATGTACACCTGCAGATGTGTGTGTGTACCCTTGTATACATGTATGATGTGCAGCTCCCAAATTGATTAAATAGAGACCAGTGCACTTTCTCTGACCAAAGCCTGAAAATATGTGTAAAAAAAAACCCAAAAAAACCCAAAAATGTAATTAATAAARTAAGTGCAACGTTACTGAATCCAAGGCAAAATTAAAACCAGGAARGAATAAAGATCTACTATTTCTATCACAAAGATATTACAAAGAAATGATTYCCCATCTTCAGCCTGGTCTGTCAATTGCTGTCCTACCACAGAGCCTTCTAGAGTAAAAGGACCTGTTCTMTATGCTCCTTTACTCTTGCTCCCAGTGTTATAGCTCTGGTCTTGCCTTTTTTTATTTACTGAGAGTGCAAGATGCCTATTTCTAAATTCCAGGAATTTAGGAACAGATGAAAAAAACTATATAAGCATGTTCTGTCTTGATCAAGGATGCTTTTTTGGAATTGGAGCCTGAGTGTTTCCGAAGCCACAAGAAATTCCAGTGTTGTAAACACTTGAGAGGGTGTGTGTACCTCCTGCAGAGCTGCCTTAGACAGTTACTAATTGTAGCTGATGTGATAACCAATTCCTTCCTTTTTTTTTGGCCTAAAACTTACACTCACTTCATGTAATTATTTCCTGCCTTACTAGGAATTGGCTTTGCCATCTGTATAATAGATCTTTACGTAGCCTCCTACTACAATACCATTATGGCTTGGGCCTTCTACTACCTCGTATCCTCCTTCACGGCGGAGCTGCCATGGACTAGCTGCACGAATGCTTGGAACACAGGCAACTGCACTAACTACTTCAGCAAGGACAATGTCAGCTGGTCCCCACACTCCATCTCTCCTGCAGAAGAATTTTATACGTAAGTGCATGTAAGTGAGGACAGTAATATTAGAGAGAATGGTGGAACATGTAGCAAGCTTTTCTTTGGAGGGGGAGCAGGGCTGTTTATTGATGGTACCCTTTTCTGAACTATTCAAATAACTAAATACTTGTAGACGTATGTAAGCTTAGGGTATATGGGAGGGTACTCTATATTTTAGATCAGAGGTTCCCAACCATTGTCAGCTGTCATCACTTATCATTTATCATCACTGGTGTACCATTAATATCAAGCTTTTAATGAAAAAAAAAAATATCCAAAATAACATGACTCTGAAGGCTACTTATCAAAGACTCAGAACTACTGCTCAGACCACAGTAGGGGACTGTTCACAGCATACTTAACATGAGCATTTGTTAAAAAAAATATCTATAGTGTGTTTTTTCTTTCCTCTTTCAGCCGCCACGTTCTACAGGTGCACAGATCCAATGGGCTGGATGACCTGGGGGGCATTAGCTGGCAATTGACCCTCTGTTTATTGTTAATCTTCACCATTGTATACTTCAGCATCTGGAAAGGGGTCAAAACATCTGGCAAGGTGAATGCAAAAGCAAGACAAATCAACTTGGTACAGTATAGTCTAGCAGCATTTCTAAATGAGCCAATTAACTTGACAGACAATTATCTCAGATTGTCTTCATGACAGGGATTATAGGCTCATGTATTTGGGAAGCACTTACTGTAGAGTGACTGCTAGTTATCCAAGTAATATATAACAAATTTACGCCACTGTTCTCTGGACAAGAACAACCCTGCCAAGAGAAGGTGCGGGTATAGATGTGCAGACTGCCTTTTTACAGACCTTCTGAGAAGTTCATATGAAGATGTTATAAATGCTAAGAGCTATAATAACTCATTCTTATTATCACCTGTTAACTTTCCACCCATGGCAAATGCTATCTTACTGTTTTCCCTCACAGGTGGTATGGGTGACTGCCACATTCCCTTACATCATACTCTTTATCCTGCTAGTGAGAGGTGCAACTTTGCCTGGGGCTTGGAGAGGTGTCCTCTACTACTTGAAACCTGACTGGCAGAAACTCCTGGCCACTGAGGTAAAAAAACATTGTAAAAGGGTAGAGATTTGCTTTTAGCCTATCACCATGTATGTACTTCAATGTCTATTTTCAGCATAGAGCATGATTAAACAGATGTCTTAGCATGGACTCAGAAGCCTGACTTCATGCTCTCATTTAAACAGTCATGCTATTCTTTCCATAAAGATTTTTTTAAAGATTAGAGTCCACCATCAATTCAGCTTGAACTAATAGTAGAGTTCCCATACATTGGTTGAATAGAATTAGTGATATGATTAGAAAGAAAACAAGTGACCAAACAATTTTTTACCAGGAAAATGGTGAACAGCCCGACACTGAGCGAGAAGGTATGATTGCTGCTACACTGCAACAAAACCCTTTCTTTACCTGTGACTGTCACACTGCGCAAACTCAATTTACTAAGCCCTAACAACTGGTCTAGCTGCAGGTTTTTTGGCTGAGGGGATCACTGCATACTTGGGCAGGCTTTTCCACAGCCCAGTGGCGGCCACAGTTGCCCATATTTAGTGTAGGTTACTAGAGTTGAAACTTCAGATCTCCGTCCTGTGACAAGCTTTGGCAGATAAGCCCAAGGAAACTCTCTGTAGCCGCCAACTAAAACATGCATGCAAGTGCATGTGGAGAAGGAATAAACCAGTTAGGCCTGCATACACCACCGAGAGTTGAAAAGAAAGGAGGAATGAGGACAAGACTGAGCTAATCAACAAACCCCAGGCATTCCAGTATCTGATTCAGGTTTGAACTCTGTGGATGACAAGTAGTCCATCAGGCTCACGGCTGCACTTACTTCACTGCCTATAAAAGTGTCTAGTGAGGAGGGTGATGGAAAAACCCCAAAGCAATAAATACTACAAATACAAAGATTAAAAATTCTAATGTTTGCAAGTCTGCTGCTGCCCAGCTGATACGGAGAGTTTTGAATGAAGAGGAAATGAAAAGACACCAGTCTCTGATAAAGTAGCATCTCCAATAAGGGACCACATCTTCTGAAAAAGCAATAAAGGGCATTGATATTGTATTGGATGTATCTGAAGTGAGGACAGCAGATTGCAATCTGTGTGCTGGACGATGACAGAGCTCTGTCTGTGGATGATACAGGATAGCCTCACACGATGGAAGAGAATATTAGAAATAAGTTGTAATGAACTCCATGTTTCAATCAAAAGAGGATAAATGAATGAGGACTTTCACCTTCAGAAAGAGAACTGATATTGTACTTYAGGAACACTACTCATTAAAGCTGTGGCCACTTTTCAAGTACAACAGGCTTTTCATAACAAGATCATCACACTTGCATCTGTCATGGCTACAACAAAGCTGAATTGAGTCCTAAGGACTAGAACTGCATCCACGCTGTCATGTATTTCCATTAAGACCAGGAAAAATCTGAGCAGCGATCATCCACTACTTAGCCTGGAGGACACACAGCCAAACATAGGGCTATTCCATAGCACACACAGTTTGGAGGAACATTGTCCAAGCCCACTGCAGAATCATGGATAGAACGCTCTCTATACATAACAAAAGTTGTGTTAAACTGATTACAGGCAAATCACTGTGAATTAATCTAAGATGCTGTCAGAAGTGAAACTGCTAGTGAGTACTTACAATAGTGTAAAGAGATACAATAAGCAAAGCATAGGCCCAAAATTATAGTGGATATTTACAACTCTCACAGACCTACAATAAATATTCATATTTCAACATGCTCTCTTAATGTTTGTTAGACCAGGACTAGAATATAGGCAGACTAGTGAAACATGGTTTTGTAGGGCTCCGTGATRTTCTGAATATGCCAAACTCATTCGATCTGTTTCATGTCATTTTTTCTTGATTTTCAATATTTTTCAGGTTTGGGTGGATGCAGCAGCTCAGATTTTTTTCTCCCTTGGTCCAGGTTTTGGGGTCCTATTAGCTTATGCCAGCTACAACAAATTCCACAACAACTGCTACCAGTGAGTTCTACCTTATTCTATACGTAAAATTGAGTTAAAAAAAGTAACTGTGGGTATTTACAAAAAAGAAACRGAGTGCTGGTGAAACGCACTGAATTGTCAGACCTGTGTACATACAAACCAGACAGAAGAGTAACAGAACAAAAGTCCTTACTGAAAGAACCTGTATTCTAAAACATCTCCTCTCTGTTGTGCCTACCCTAGAGAGAGCTAATCTCTGCCAATTACAGCAAGGAGTCTAAGATGTAGAAACCTGCCACAACAAAATGGACTAAGGCCTTGCCAAACAATCACATTATAATTATTTAATCTCAGCAGTCAGTTAGGAAATGACTTTAGAGTCTTGAGYTGAAAGGCAATTTATCGTTATTTCCTTGTTATCTAAAAAAATTCTATTTATAACTTGTAAAATAAAATTCTCAATTCTTTACTATTCCTATAGTAATTCCTATTTTTTTTAAAACAACCGTATACATCCAGCATTCAGTCCAGTGTTAGGCTAATGTTACAGCATCTATTTGAAGTTGAAGAAGAAAAAGCAGTCGGTTTTATTTTTCTTTCTTTCAAATCTGCTGCTTGTTCTTTTCATTGTATTGCCCTAGTTTTTGTAGGAGTCTATCCAGATCAGTAACTCACTCCATCTGGCAGTAAACTATCCTTTTTAGCAGATGCCGATTCCCTGATATGAGTTAGGTCTTCTGTTGCAGAGATGCTCTGGTTACCAGTACCGTGAACTGTGTGACTAGTTTTGTGTCTGGATTCGTCATCTTCACTGTGCTGGGATACATGGCTGAGATGAGGAATGAAGATGTATCAGAGGTTGCCAAAGATACYGGTAGGCTAACTTTTTGTATACATCTCTCAAACTGCTTCTAAGATAGAATATATTTGTATATTATCTTCTAGATTGAGAACAGCCCAAATTAGGCAAAATATTTAGTACGTAATTCAGGATACTGACTGACTTTATGATAAGGGCACTGTCATAAATATACAGCATATAGAAGGCAAATTGCATGCAGCTTCACTGCAAAATAGCCTGGGGGGACAATTTTTCCCCTGGAAGACAACATGGGACAGCGAAACAGCCTGTCCTCCTCGCAGCAGTAGTGCACTAACAATTATCCCTAATTCTCTGTTCTAAAATCAGGACCCAGCCTTCTCTTCATCACGTATGCTGAGGCCATTGCAAACATGCCTGCTTCCACTTTCTTTGCCATCATCTTTTTCCTGATGTTACTCACGCTGGGATTAGACAGCACGGTGAGTAGACAGTATGCGGGACAGCGGACCTCTCAGTTATTTGGTGTATGGCCTTACCCCCACAGACATCAGAAGAAACAGAATTACAAATATTGCACCGTCACTAAAGCGTTTAAAGCAGGATTGGCATCTCCATGTGCCTTCTGTAAGACAGCAACTATTACTCCAATTTTGACCTAAATAGGCCTAAATAAAATGAAATGATTTGTCAGTGTCATACTGTGACAATTAGTAATGGACCTGAAAACACAACCAAAGCACTTGATTCATAAACACGTGGTTGAATGCAGCCTTCCAAGGCTCCTTCTCTCCTACACTTGTAAACTTACAAAGCAATTACTAAATTTTGGAGTTTTTTCACACTAACTGGATTCAAAAGGTGGGAACTGGAGGTGGCCTTCTCAACAGCACTGCAAAAAGGAGATGTTCTAAAAACTTGCCATGTRAGCCTGTTTTTACAGATTGAGAATCAGCTCCTTCTAGGAAGGCTGAACTCAGCTGATTTCACAATCTTGGTTCTACTGAGCCACCTACCACTTATCGGCATCCTATTACTTATATAGTACTTCCTCTGGATGATAGGCTCTTCCTACAAATACATGAAGACTAAATCCCTGCCTTAAAAAGTTTAAAAGTTCTGAAGAAAGACTATCTAAACAACAGTCACACCAACTCTAYAGGCAGAATAAAGGACCAGTGTTCAGTGCTTTAAAGCTCCTTTAAGCACTGAAACATACTTTAAAGCAGGTAAAACTGCCCTCTATTTTCCAGTGATTTTTCCATGCTTTTCAGTTTGCAGGACTAGAGGGAGTGATTACTGGAGTACTGGATGAATTCCCGCATGTCTGGAGCAAACGCAGGGAATTGTTTGTCCTTGGTCTGACCATCATTTGCTTTTTGGGGTCACTAGCAACCCTGACATTTGTAAGTATTTTACCCATTCCTCGGCTTTCCTTACTGGCAGTTTCTTGCAAATGACATCTTGGAGACGGCAGTATTTTTTGAAGAGAGTTTGAAGAAATCAGATTAAATCTTCAGCCTGTTTTCTTTATGCATTAGAAATCTATATTTGGAATGAATGTGAACAGTATCTCTCACTAGGAAATGTGTTGCAAAATGATCCTATTGCAATTCAGCAAAACTCTAATGTGCTACACATCATAAATGACGCAGYTGTTGCTCCAACTGCTGAATCAGTAAGCAACCTTCCATGTTTTGTACATGGTTTACTTGTTTTCAAAAGCTCCACGTTCAAAACAATACGAATTGTTATTTTCCCAATGTTTGACAGGTATTTTGAATTAAAAAAAGAATGATCAAAAAATTATCTGCTAGAAAATGCTGTAATTGACTGTTGCTGTTCTCCAAGAATTTATAGCAATGAATTTCCTGGATCTTCCTCATCAAATCAGGCCAGAAATCATGATCAGTCACACCAAACAGTTTCCTGTGGGGCTTGTGGGATTTCATTTTCACAAGCAACATTTTGAATAATGAGTGTAATGATCATAAGGGGCAAGGAAAAAATACTTGGCTTTCCTGTCACATTTCACTACCCTTGCTCACTTATGTGCAACTTCCTTCTCATTTAAAGCATTTGCTGTAAAAGGAGACTTACTTCCTCTCCGAGACACAACGCTCTCCTCCTTCATCTGATCCCAAATGGAAAGAAAGCAAAGTAACTCCCCATTTCCTGCTGAGTAACTATGACTCAGGTTGGAGAAAGAAGATGCCATCTTCTGATGCCACAGAAGGCATGCAAAAAGCCATCCCCTCAAGCCCCACCAAATCTCATTCGTTCATTAAAACCCAGCTAGAACTGCCAGCAGATTCAGTATTAGCTTTTCTGCATGGCACCAGAGAGCASATCAGCAGCACGCTCATGGACTTCACTGGCAGGAACCGCCACAAAGCCACAGAACTGACTGAATTACCCGTCTGTGAATGCTCTGGTCCAGATGAAGGCAATAATAAACAACAGTATAGAGGATTTCTGTCACCGGATCTTTGGTTCACTGATAATATGATCTCCTTTCTAGGGAGGCGCGTATGTGGTAAAGCTGTTTGAAGAATATGCCACTGGTCCAGCTGTCCTAACAGTTGTGTTTCTGGAAGCAGTTGCTGTGGCCTGGTTCTATGGTACGTTTACTGCCACACTGACAAACAATGCTAACCCAAACTCCTGAGCTTCTGCAGCACCGCATTTCCTCTGGGGTTGCAGACAAGATCACTGATGTCTCAGGAAAAAAGTTTGCCAAACCTTTTTACAAATTCACCAATTACCAAATCTGTGAGAACTATTAATTGTTCTCTGACAGAAGTACAGTGACATCTAAAAGTAACAAGAGCTATAATTCAGAATTAAGGATTTAATATAATTAAGAGTTATACGAACAAAACAGTCTTTCACGACGGATTCTGAATTTATTTGCTGTGTATACTTACAAAAAACTTCTATCTGCTGTCACCTCTCTCCTCCCACTTGTCTCCACAGGCATCACCCAGTTTTGTAATGATGTGAAAGAAATGCTAGGCTTTACCCCAGGCTGGTACTGGCGAGTTTGCTGGGTAGCAATTAGTCCCATCTTCCTTCTGGTGAGTTTTCTTTATAGCTTTTTCTTTCCAGCACAAGAAAATTACCATTGAACAATGCAGCTACTTAAGACTTCTAAAATCYTAATTACAGAATTTTCTTGTGAATTTCTTTAGTAACAATTCTTGTTAAACCAAAAAGGCTCAATTAGTGAAAAATCCAATACAATGCTGCAAGGTCTTGTTATTAAATCACTATTTTAAGGKTTTTTGTAAATGAGCTAGATAAATAAGACTGGGTTCTGAATAACTCCCCTCCKTCCCTCTGCTGAACAAAGTTACTTTGTTTTGATGCTTTATATTTACTTCAGCAAAATGAAGCAATAAAAGACAATGCTGAAACATACTGTCTGGGGAGAAAAACCAAAATAAGTAAATATACTGTCTCAGCAACTGCTGACTGACAACTTTAGAATATTCCACTTAAAATTTACAGCAGTTAATTGCAACCTTTATAAATCTATAATTCAGAATTGGGAATACTATCCCAATGTTTGACTTGGCAGTACTATTGCTAACATTTTAACATAAAGTGTTCATTTCCTGATCCAAAACTAGTTCACACTGTCTTTTATTGTTACTAGCCTTAGTGGGAGCAGAGCAGRTCAAGATGGAGTTTATGAAGCACAGAATGTAGATTTAAGACCTACAGAGTGAATTCAAAACACTTGTAATGATCAGTGCACAACTTTCAGATTTCATTGTATTACCCCTAGAAAAAGAAAGGGGRAAAAAAAAGCTGTAAGTGTGACACCACAAATAATTTTACACTACTGTCCTCTTTGTGATCCTAAAACAGTAAAATAAACAAAGAGGTGGTGTGGTTACTAGGCAGAGCTATTTGTATTCTCTGTGGAAACTAAACTAAAATAAGGAAAGCCCAGAAGATAGTATGTTTTTCCTGAATGGAAATTTTGCTGGTAATCCTGATCTTCTGATGATACTCTAGAAAAAACAGTCAGAGATTCTTCCAAGGATAGTAACAAATATTATTCCTGCAATATTCAACTAAAAGTATTTGCTGTTTCACAAGAAATTTTTCAGTCATGAAGGATATGCACAGGAAAATGATCTAACAGCATTAATCAAGCTGACACCAGAATATTATATCCAAACCAGTATTAACATTTATAAAAGCTACTGAAGAACCGAAATGCTATRGAAAAGTATCACAGAAAACATAAAACTTGTAGAAAAGAAGTAACAGTGAAAAAAATGGAATCTGTATAGCTTATCACAGAGAAAACTGAAAGCTGATGTGATTACCACAGGTAASTACTTTAACAGTATTTTAAAGAGTATTAAAAGGGTCTACAACCCAATAAAGAACAGCATAAAAAACCAACACAGTGGCTGTGAGTTAAATTCAGACAGAGCAAAACTGACACTGATCATGATTAAATATGGGACAAGTAGCTAAGAGAAACTACTCTTCCCATTTCTGGTGGCTTAAAATTAAGATTATGCCTTTCTGGAAGGGATGCTTTAGCTGGAATCAAGTTATAGGGCTCAACACAAGGGTAACTGGATGAAATTCTGCAGACTGGAATCAATCAATCTGGTTTTGTCCATCTAACATCTTTTTATCCTTTAGATGTACAAAAGTTGTCCTGAAATTTCTCTCCAATGCTTCTTAAGCAAGAAACACCTCCATGTGTATTTATGGAATAAGCAATCCATATGAGAATTTGTACCTAGCTCCTTTCAGTTAGTTACTGGTTACACTATACTCTCAAGCTCCTGAGCTGTTTTAAACTTCCTGAAGGAAAGTTTGGATATCCAAAAGTGGTTTGGGGGGTTTTTTGTTTTTAGAATCCATACTAATGTCATTTAGGATTTTTTCACTGYTGACATGTTTAAACCTTCTTAAGTCCTACTCATTTTTTTTAGTTCAATGCTATGCTGGGACAGAGTTCCCTAAAGTAAGTGTATGCCATCAAAATACCTGTATTCATACTTTTTTCTTTTTCAGTTTGTCACTTGCAGCTTTCTGTCCAATCCTCCTGAGCTACGGCTTTTTGATTATAATTATCCCTACTGGACCACAGTAGTGGGTTATTGCATAGGAACTTCTTCTATCATCTGTATTCCACTCTACATGGTTTATCGGTTGATCATCACTCCAGGAACACTTAAGGAGGTATCCACGATGCTCTGTTGCTTTTATTTGACTGTTAGGAAGGAGCTGATTCCTAGAAATACTACGTGTASATTTTTCTAGGGTCTGATGCCCTGGGACTTGAGGATTATTGCTGTTCTGTTCCTAGCCAGCTGATAGCTAATTGTCTTCTGCCCCTTCTGAGTGATCCACAAATGTCCCCAGGTCTTACTGAGGCCACTGACATATTCATATAAAATATTGAATCAGGTATTTTTTTTAAGCTCTGGTGGAGGCTTTTCCTAGAAATCACAAGACACAGTATCATGTGAATGAAGCAGTGAAAGATTGGTTCCCTTGGGTGTACCTATAAGAACAAGTTTCTTCTTCTCTCCCACCCTGAATAAGATTTCTCTGCCATAAACCTGTGGCAGCCTGTGATGACATTTTTGGGATTTCTTGTAAGTTCATGTAAATACCAGTTCAGAAAGAATATTTTCAGTTGGCTCAGGGTATCCACATACACTGCAAAGTCCTAAAGCATTAATACGACATCTGTCAAACTTTGATTCAAATTATATGTTACAAATAATTAAAAAATAACATTGTGCCTCTATAGCACCTTACATCTTCATAGASCTAACAGAAGCCTGAAACATCCTTGTGTGGTTCAAGAGGTATAACTCAAATCAGAGTCATATTTTTATTATAAATCTCTTTCCAAATTGCTGTCATGTTATATATTATCTCTAAAATGAATCCATTTTTAATATTGATTTCCTTCCAACAGCGTATTCTGAAAAGCATTACTCCAGAAACAGCTACAGAAATTCCTTTTGGAGACATCCGCATGAATGCAGTATAAGCTAACCTGTTTTCTGGGGGGAGAGAGGGGGAGCATAATATGTAACTTTCCCCATACTCTCCCTCCCCAAAGAATTACATTTCCAGCTGAGACAACAAATGGAGGAGTTTTCTGTGGAGGCTGCGTCCCTGACAACGTGCATTTGGAAACATGATGCCTCCAGCACATTTATCCAAGCAATTCAAAGAAATCTACTGTGCACTTCTAGCCAGACTGAACTGTCTGAGAACTAATTCATTCTGGAAACACAAGGGAGGATGTGTGCATGAGAATACCACTACTCCATGCGTGGGCACTGGGGCTGTTTGAAAGCGTGCGTGACTGCATAAGCCACTATAGGACGAGTATCAGCGGGTAGGACTAGGTGTAGAATCCCAAGTCTGTGGCAGTACTCCTGTATCTTCCTCAATGTGATCGTTCGTACTGGGCAATGTCGTATTCGCTTCTAAGGTTCTAATTGCTTAAACTACATTGAAAAATACAGAAATATTTCTGACAGCCATACATTACTCAAGTAACACAGGGTTTTATAAACTAGAAAAAAAAATCAATAAATTCTTCCATCCCTAGGTTTGTAGTGGAGTAGACAGAGGAAGAGGAAACAATCCTGAGCAGCACTATATACAGCTCTGCATACGTTAGCACACACATTTGGTAGGATTATCCTCCTTTTCATCTCCTGCATTTTGTAGATGGTAACAGTTTCCATTAATTACTTCTTCCATAATAAATACTACAAAAGCATTTTTTGTAATATTATAGGCTTCACTTTCCTTTAGACCCAATCAAGCCACAAAAACTCATCATGGGTTACTTGACAAGTACCTAAGTTGCTAGCACTTACTATACTATACACTTACTTTTCATAACTAGGTTATGTATTCACAGAATCATTGTCCTGACAGACCTAACACTTACACTCAAAGAAACTACAGACCRACAGTGAATTTTTTTGAGTTCCGATGCCAAAAAGTGAAATCTTAAAGATCTGCTTCTCTGCTTTGCTTCGTTTTTTTTAAAATTTAATTTCACACCTAATATTTGCTGGAGCCTGTGGCTTTTTCTATTCTCTCCTAGTACAGAACTAAAGTTTAGAACAATCTGTTTGGCTGGCTGACAAAAGTACGTTTAACAAACTATACAAACCTACTTTGAAGATCTATTAGCTCATATTCTAATGTGAACACATTTGGTTTTCACCCTGAAGAAGAAAAGGAGAGGAATTTTTTTTAACAAGGAGTAGAATTCAGCAGGATTGATTCTCATCAGAACTATTTATATTAAATTTTGAGGCACTGATATACRAATTAATTTCCATGCACATACTAACCTCTTTATATTATACGCATACACACGCTCTCCAAATGTAACAGCCCCTCAGGCTGACTGCAATTGCCAAGTCAGCTGGAGGACAATAGTTTTCCTGCAGTTACATGGAAGTTTAGATAAACCTAAGTAGTCATCATTTATGTAAAAGCTCACATTATATTTTTACTCTACCACGTGGATTATAACAAAAGTAAAATAAAATAGAGGATAAAAGTCTCTTTTGTATCTCATGGTCTACTTAGGTAACGTACTGGTAAAATTAACAAGGTTATATATGCATTCATAGCAGCAGGCATTAAGAAACATTGAAGAGTTTACATCGGTACGAAGAACTAACTTAGCATGTTAGAGGAAAGCAGCGATGGTGTGTTTGCCTTTTGAAAACATTTTCATCGCTTCCGCCAAGGTTTTTCTCCCTAGGTGTGCAGACACCTCTGGGAGGAAGGCCTCTTACACTTCAGCTATTGACTTGAGTTCACTTAACTTTAGGTCTCAAGCCCAACTTCCAATAAGGAAATGACTTCAAGGGACAATGACTGTTCTTTTGGAACTACAAACAAAAGACTCCTGAACTGTTTTTAAAAAGGGAATATGTTCTTGCATTGCCACCAGCAAAACCTAATACATCTGTCTTACTGGACAGTTACTCAAAAGAAATAGTTTTGTAGCTTATCCCTCAAGTATATTTGAAAACTACTTCCAAAACGGGCTTCACTGGAAGGAAAAGAGGAACAGTTTGGAAATTCTTTTAATATTAGGAAGTCATTTAGTTATTAAGTTACCTATCAGGAAATTACTGATTTTTTTAAAAAAGAAAGTTTTCTGTTATGAGTTCATTAATGGAAAAAATACATATGAAATGTCAATGTAAGATGAACGAGCCACTCGTATGTATCCAGTATCAAAGTGTGGGAAATAAAGGAGAAAACCCTACACAGCTTCTCCATTCTTCAGACTGGTGTTCAACTAACGCTAGATATGTTCTCTCTTAAATGCGTTTATATAGATAAATCTTACAAACGGAATTTTTTGCCAGACTTATACTGTTTCATGCTAGGCGTATTAAAAAAAACCAAAACMAAACCAAACCAACCTGCCCCCCCAACCAACCCAAAACTTACAGTTCCAATTTTTAGTCATTTATGTATACCCACTTGCAAAAGCCTCTTTAAACAGGTATTCTGCTACCTTTTATTAGGAAGGGTGAAGGTGGGGACAGAAATGGTTGAGTTAAATATGAGCACTATCTGTATCAAAGCCAAAGTTTCTCTTTCAGCCATTGCAAACAAACGGAAACTGGGAACATTATTTCTAATGGAATAATTCGCAGAGTAATAATTGCAGAAATCATTGCTATTTAGTGTGCAATACTACTGATGTTATTTTTTTATAACAGCACTTGAAATGGCAAAAGATGCATCTTTAGTTTGTGTTTTTTAAGACACTACTATACGATAGACATTGTCCCTCTGGGTAGTTTTAGCACAGAATGCTGAGCAAAATCCCAAGAAATGCCACTGTTTTCTAGTGGATTAAAAGTCAGCCAAGAAGCCCTGATATTAATACAAGCCCTGCAACAGTCACAGTGTAAAATATGGCAAGGTGTCTCAGCTTGAATTTCTCAGTTGAAAAATGAGAATGATACACTCTGAGTACAGATGTACCGAGAGAGGTGAAAGGGTTTTTTAATTATTTGAATATATAAAAAGCAACGTAGACATGCAAAGTCAAAGGAAAAATAGTTTTAGAAATAGGCAGCCCAGAAGATCATTAATGATGTTAGATCTTTGCTCTCTTTTCACCAGGGTAATCCACTCTGAGGTCTTTATGGGAAAGGGGGCAAGGAAGCCCTCCAGAAGCGGATTAAAAAGGCTTTTCCTTTCCTGAATGATACAAAGATAAAACACATCCATGTTTTCATCCTATAAAAGCTGAATTKGCAAGGCAGTTTAGTCCCCCCCTCCCCCTTTTTGTTTTATATGGCATACTGGTTTGAAGTTTTCTAAATCTTGTTATGATAAGTTCATTTTTTACTATCTCTGTTTAGTTGAGTGGCTGAAATATTGAGAAATTTATTTCATTTATTTTTATTGTTGATTCTTTTTTTCTTCCTTTTACATATCCACCTGAAAACATTTAGAGTAACCAATATTTATCAGGTAGCTCAACAATTAGCCATACATTAAACATTGTTTTTGTACAAAAACTAGTTATATTGATACCAAATGGGCTGCACTGCAATTAAAAGTGTTTTGAGGCAAACAAACAAACTCCTTCTCTTCAGCTCACCTTCCCCTTATCTATCACGAGTATATCCTACCCTCCATTCCGAATAGTGAAAAGGAATTTATGAAACTGGTAAATTAGGAACATGTTTGCCTTTTAAGCAAAGAGAATTAAACTGGAGTTTTAGCTATACAGAACGAAGTATTCCCTCCAACTTGTACATGATGCACCTGTATTAATTTATGCGGCTGTTTAGTTACAAGTGTTGCAAGCTGATTGTAAGTCATCAGTATGTGCCTTGTACTGTAAACTGTTATTGTAATAAATTTAATATTCATAATCCATCTGTAGACGTCTCGCGTGCTTCTCTCTTATGGGAAGAGCAAAGATAAAACTCAGTTCCAAGAAAAAGCAGAATATCTAGTTCAGTTTACTATACCAACAAGGCCTCTTTGACAAAAAGCAGAGGATTTCCTTTAGTGTTTGAACCTTGGCCCACACTGAATACTCCTTTCATTCTATTCCAACAGAAGAACCAATGCACATTACATTTGTTTAGACACAACAGCAAAACCAAACTGGTCCACACTTGGAGTAAGTGCCTAGCTACTCGATTAACTTACATATAAAACTCATTCTATTTCAAGTATTTGTAAACTGGCAGGCTTGGCATTTAATTTTACTCACATTTTGCCTCATTACTAAGTCTGCTGAAMAAAATATTAGAGAAACACAAATCTCAAAATCTTTTTTTTATATTGGTTCATCTTACCATAGCATAAAAKTGATAAATTTACTACAAATCAAAGTGAAAGCAACCATTGTGAAAAGTGTTGAAAATGTATTTTAAAAACTATGACCACTGTCAGATATCCTACTTACCAAGTTGTAGTTTGGAGATAAATTTATTCTTGATTATGAACCTTTGAACAGACAGATTGACAAATCTAAAATATTACCTCCAGCAGAACAAGCAGATACTACTGTAATGCATGAAAAAAGTCTCGTATACTTATTTCACACAAAAAAGAGGAAGTAAGATAACACAAGCCTTAAAAAAGACCTACACATTAGATCCAGTACTTATCTTACACTTTATTTGTTTCTGTACATCAGGTCCCAAAACCAAAGCCCACACATAAATACAAAATTCATAYRTCAATATGCATTTAGCTTACAAAAYGCCATACGACATCCTAGKTTATTATTCAGGCTGTTTTTCTTGCTTTTTTCCCCAYTTCTACAGGTCTGCTTCTCATTTTTGARAGCATCAGTGGGCAACAATGACTCCTGCTAAGGCCTGAGAACACCTTTGTTTCAGCAGAGCTCACTCAGCTGGTGAGAGGAGTAGGGGCTGTCAGGGGGAAGTGTTCTCACCTTACGTTGTTTAACACTCCTAGGTCTGTCCCAGAATCTTCAAATACCAAGGACAGGGTACTGAAGGCCAGGGTGGACAGTCAGCCAAATTTAACATTTCAACTGTATAAACAGACTAAGGGTATGTATCAAGTGATCCATGAATCCATTTCAAAAGTTGTTCTTCTATTACGGCGCACACGATTTCTTAAATGAAAGCCAGGAATAAATAGCTAGGATACACTTTTACTTCTATACAAAAGTCCATGTGGCAGTGGCTTTTCCTCCTGGTTGATAGACCAAGTGTTTTTGTCCACCACAGGGACATTAATCTTCTTCCTTCTCAATGTAAGGTTTAGTACTGACACGTGCCATTTGCCTTGCCAAATAGCGGTCCCGTGCTGACATGACTGTCTCTTCATTGCTCCGTTTGGCAAATTTGCTCATGCTCTCAGATGGCTTCTGTGCTTGTTCTTTCTCCTCTTTCTCCCCTTCTTCTCCAGCTTTACGTTTCTGCTCAGACAAAACTCCAGAGCTGGATCTTCCCTTCTCATCCACCTCTCTCTCTTTTCCCTTTCTCTCTTTTTCCAGATCAGTCTCTCCATCTTTTTCTAAACATGTAGGAGTACTTTCCCTCCTCTCTCTGTGTTTCTTTTCATCATGACCATATTTCTCTCTCCTCTCCTTCACATGATCTTCCTTTTCTCTGCATTTCTCTCTCTCCTTCTCTCTGTCATTATATCTATCTTTACCATTTCTTATTCTCTCTTTCTCTCGTTCCTTTTCTAAGCCCTTCCTCCATTCTCTGCCATGTCCCTCCCTCTCTTTTCTTTCCTTCCCCCTTTGTTTATCATCTTGCTCTTCCCTCCTTCTGTAATTATCTTTATTAGTGTGATCCCCATATCTATGTCGCTCTTCCTTTTCCCTTTGGAGATCCTTTTCATGGGTCCTACTTCTCTCATAATCTTTTTCCCTGTATTGTTCATCATTTCCCCTTCTACTTGGTCTGCTTTCTCCCCTCTTTGTAAGATGATCTGTTTGGGCTTTTGTGCGCAGCTCTTCCTCCACACTGGATGAGCTTGGTGACCTGGAATGCCTCTGGCTCTTGTGACGTTTAGCCTCCTCTTCACTGCTCACAGAGCTCTCTCTCCTTTTCTTCTTTTTCAAATTTACTTTAGTATTTTTGTGCCTCTTATCRTCATCACTACTATCAGTTCCTAAGTCGGTATCAGCATCTGGATTATTCTCTTTCTTAGCAGAGGGCTTCGGTCTTTGCCTTTCATATGGGCATTTGTTCCTTTGGTTGGATTCATCATAACAACTGTCAGATTTTTCTTCCTTTATCCTACATTTTTTATGTTAARAAAGAAAAAACAACATTACACAGCCTGAAATCTCAGACTTTTCTACAAACTGACTTCTGGTCAGGACGTAAGCAAAAGATGCTGCTGAAAAGTCTAAGAAAGCAAATCTATCTGTGGCTCAGGTTCCAGGAATCCAGCGCAAAGGATTTCTATCAMGTATCTGTATCTGGTTCATTGGTGAATGCAAGCTGATGAATTTAGCTAAAAGAATGACTATGGTTAAGTATCTGTAGCCTCCATCTAAGGAAAAAGACATAGATTTGTATTCTTCTGTAATCTTTCTGGCAAGCTACACATTTTTTCCTATGTGTTTATTCCTCTATTCATGTCAAATAATTATCCAGAGAAGCAGCAGGTTGTATGTTTTGTTGACAGAGGTAGGAACATAGCTTCCATTAGCAGTAGTAGCAGATTTTTTTAATCCAGTATTTCTGAAGACCTCACTCTTGTGGCTGGATAGAAATTAGTATCTTTTAACAGCTTATATATTCTCAAATACAAAAAGCTGACCCATGGAGGACCAGTTTGGGCAAYAGACAGAAAAGTTATGCTTTGCCATTCTTTTCTGACTAATAAGGAAATACATGTTWACTCGCACAAGCCACATGTCTCTTCTTTCTAATCACACAGCTACAGTAACAGTCTGTGGTAAATTCTTATGAATCAGCACACCATCTAGTTAGAGTGAATGTTTGATGCATGCTTGAAAGCATGRTTAGTCCATGAACAATGACTAAAAATTATGCTGAAGAGTCTGATAATGTATTTAGTAATCCAATTAATTAAAATGACAAGTCAAAGTGGATCACTTTAGGGACAAGTGATGCAAATTCTGAGATCTAAAAATCGATCTGTTCTCTCTCTGTATCCTATTGTACCACCATAAGAAAGAATAAAATTAAAATATACACATGAGCTTATTTGAAAGCCTTGCTGGGAGCACCATCTACAGTACTACTTGTTTTCTCCTGAATTAATTTTATATAAAACTCACAAAAGGAGTATTTCCTTAATTTGCAAGATTAAGAAACCATGGTTTCAAATGATYTCTCCACAGTACAAAACTACACCTTCCTGAGGATGCTCTGAAAGAAGAACTATTAAAGCAAATGGACAACCAAGTGGGCTGACCACTACTGCTACTGTTTATATAAAGAGATGCAAGTGGGTAACTTGGATTTCATCAATAAAAAGAAGAAACCATARAATGCAAAATTCATTTAAGCACCTCAGTAGCAATCTTTGTGCACCACTGAAACCAGGCAGGTATTTCTCTTTAGTGAAAGCCTGAGATGGGATGTTTTTCCAAACACATAGGCATACTAATACTTTAAGTCTCAAATGACAAAACTGTGGCCTCAAGTCTCCTATTTTCTGCTTAAATTCAGGAAGCTGTTCTGCTTTTCTACCAGTCAGTAATTCTTACTTCCTATTTCTTTTACACTWCTTTACCTGATTTATTTCCAATAAGATGGCATATCTTTATACTAAAGACATAATTGAGAATGCCCTTATTTCAGATAGCTGAGTAACTTTTCACTGTGATCACATTCTTCATTTAAGGTAAGAATTTACTTTCTAATAATCCAATCTCAAATCTAGAAGGTCTCTTGATGAAAGCTGCATTTTTTTTGTGATGGCAAGCATTTAACTAGTGATATCCAGGTTTAAGGCCTATCTCAAGTGAGGTTTAACCTGAATTAATTGTTTCAAATGATCAGCTGTTGCATATAAGAAACATAGCCCCTTCACCATATTTATCCACAGGGCAGAATTTCACCATCTCAGCTACATAAATTCAGCCTCATCTCATTACTTTGCTATGGAATGTGTATATATTAAGATTTTAAAATATTCCCACTGGATCTCTTATATATTTGATTAATTTCCTTTTACCACAGCATCAACACTCAATTMATTTATTTTTTTATGAACCTGTAAATGTGGAATAAGTACAAAGTTAGAGACCCACATTCTTTTCAGGAAATTCGTATCACATCATTTCCTATGACCTACCTCTATGCCCATTATTTTACCCTTTGTCTCCCTCACGATTCAAAATACATAACTTAATACAGATTGCCATATATGAGGTTAGAATAATACCAAGCAGTATTACAAGTWTCACTGTCCTCTTGATACTTTTTAAACAACATCCCCGTCCTGCTTGTTTCTGTCTTATAGACAATCATTAGACATTTTTCCAAATAATTTAGTTCATCAGATGTATAAAGTTAATCAGATGTATAAAGTAATCAGMTTACCCTACCAGTGTTTTAGTATTCTCTGTCTAACTCTTACAGTGAGTCTGGAATCACAAAGAGCCAGAAGCTGGTTTATATCTGAAAGCCTTCTGGAATTGCACCCTACCTGGCTTCACGGAAGCTGCATTTAGGCATCTCTTCTTCCCCTACCCTCTGGTTTAAAAGATGTCTGTAGAATCCACTGAGATCCTTCTGTTTGGTCACATCCAGGTACGCTAAGAGAAAGAAAGTAAGGTTGGATTTACTGTGCCACAAATACTCATCAGACACAACTCACAATTGGTAAAGACACCACCAAGATTGCAAACTCCATCCTGGAAGTTTTCAAGCCAAGAGTGGAAAATGCTCAGAACMACCTGATTGGACCTCACAGCAGACCACGCTTTGAGCAAAAGACCGGAAYAGATGACCTTGAGAGGTTCACTCCAACCTGATTTATCTTATGATCCTATATCCTATTCTTTACACCTATTCCTGCGACACTGTACAGAATGTCTGATGTAAGGAGTGTAAGCATCATTGTATCCCAGGCTTACAAGTCTTCCTTCAACAACTGACCCTTCCTCAAAAATTAAAAGTAGCAACCCAAATAGTASTGACACACAAACAGAGGAGCTTCCTCTGTTCCTTTAGTAACATGTACAAAGGAAAATAACAAAGTGRGATCTGATTCACTATCTGCTATCTGGTCCTTTTTGATTTTAATTATCTCAAGCCTCACAGAGAGACCAGATGACAATGTTGTAAATCATGTATAAGGCCATACTTCTTTTTAAGGGGAATTATTTCAGTGTGAAGCTCACCCTCGAGAGCTGCCTCTCTTCTTTCTCTTTCCTCCTCCTCAGCCCTTTCTTGTAGCTTCTTCTTATAGGCTGAAGTCACAAAAGCCTCTTTGTGAGCAAACTCTCCTCCTTCCATTTCACGCTCTTTCTGAATTTTTCTTTCCATTCTTTTTTCTTGCTCCTTCTTTCTAATCTCAGCTGCTTTGAGGATATTTTGGATGTACCTGGGCTAAAATAGGAGGGGAAAAAAGGTATCATGCTGAGAGGTAATTGAGATGGCTGAGAAAACACAAATTGGGATTGATGGAGATGTTGAAGAAAGTTGGTAATGAAGAAAATTGACAGAAGCTAGTCTAACATATTCTCACACTGTTTGACAGCTACCTGAAATAAACTGTCATTCCCTTTTAGATCACTAACATGTCATRCTTCCCAATAACAAAAGAGGCTGCTGTATTCAATCAAAACATTCAGCCCATCTTTGACTAGGATGATTTTTGCTCCGAGTGAAATTGATTTCTCACCCCCCTGTCTTCTGTCTTGTAATAGTCTTGCCTTTCTATTGCTGTAAAAGAGTGGGAAGCTTCCTTTTATACCCACATAACCTGACAAGAGCTTTCAAATGAAATAGAGTAACAATGAAAATATCACTCATCAGGATAATTCAGCAATGCTTTGAAATAAGGCGTTGAGCTGTGGAAATTGGCTCACGTTTCATCAATGAAAGTTAATTAGTCTTCTGACAGTCCTCCAGTTAAGCATACTAGTGAGTGAGGAGGGAAGATTTATGTTCATTGGCTTAATAACGAAAAAGTCCTTACTATCAGAAGTAGTATTGTCACAGGGCCCACTGCCTCTAATCCTATTATCCCACTGTAACATTCTCTGAAGTACCTGATGAACCTGAGTTTTGCCAAAATTCTTGCAAATTACTACCTTATGTAACAGCATTTGAGCATAATACTTGTATGCCCCATGAGAAAATGCATTTGGCAAAGCTTAAAAGTTAAGCAATCAGAGTTATTCCAAGCATACAGAGATAAGACAGACAGCATACATTTTCAGGTATTGACCTTTTTGTCATCTTTTCCGGATAACACTCTGGCATTACTTTCTTTCTTCTTCTGCTGCATTTCATCATAAATACTGTCATATTCGTACACTGTAGCATCTTCTTCCAAAGCCTTCTGAATCTCCAATTTAGTCTAAAAGAAAAAAAGGGAGGAGGAGAAGATACCAAAAAACRAAGCACGATTTTTTTTACTGTTTTCAAACATTTTATTCCTATATTGTAATTTAAACAGATCTATAGTATAGACCTATCCATTAGAACATTGAGTGTAAATTAAAAACGGTCTGATTTACAAAGTTCTTGAACTGTTTACCAGGATTGAGAAGATGAACAACCAAATCATGACCAGTAATTGCAGTTATAGGAAACACAGGAAGCAAAGCACAACAATCAAAACAATACTGGAAACTTCTTAATGAGCAAACTGTTCCATCAAATAATGTAATTAATTTTTTTAATAAACAGTAAACAATATTTCAATAAATTTTACTGTCTGTTTTCATCTATAGTTTATCCCCCTTCCCCAAAGCTCCAAATAATAAATATGTACCAGTATAATTCAGGATATGATTCCATATTTCACAGTTCTAGCTTCTGTTTGTACAGTCACGTTGGAAGTAAGAACTGTGAAACCATTCAGTTTTTAAAAGCCCTATCAGAAAAAAACAACTAGGGGAGCCCTTAGATCAGACCTCTTGACAACAGAAGAGGAATGCTGAATGGCAACCATACAAGTTTCTCTCAAGCACATACTACCTCCATCAAAAAACAACGTGTTAAATGTGTGATGCATAAATATCTTTTTCTTCTAGCTATGCCTTTTATTGGTCTGGAACTTTTTTAAATATAAAATTCCTGTTTCCTCTGTACAATCTATTCCTTGATTATAGTAAAAGGCTCACTGTTGGTATATATTTAAAAACCCCATACTTTGTAACATTACATTCTACAAATTAAACAAACCGTTTGAGAAATTCTAAAAACATCAATGTATTCAATGCCACAAAACAAACTTTAACATCTTGTGTATTTAAGTGCTTGCACTGAGTAATCAGAAATTTTATTGTGTTTTAAATTATGACCAGCTCTGTGTTAAACCTCACCCATGCAGYTTTCATCGGGCAGTTTTTCAGGTACTTTCATCATAGCCAGAAGAATTTCAAAAAGAATGATCTTGCCCAGAAAACTGAAACAAAATCTTTGCTAGAGGAAAGGCTCTGAGAATTTCAAGTCAAGTTTTAAAGAAAGTCTTGTGCTGCAAAGAGCAATGCACAAAATCATAAAATTGCATGGAATTTTTTTAAACAGTAGCTCTAACTCTGAAGTTGCACAATTATGTTTCTGCAATTGTTTAATAAAAGAGAATGGATGCAGTAATTTCTTAATTTGCCATGGGCATGAAGAGTTCCCCCTGCATCTTACCTGTTTCATTGCTTGTTTTTTCAATGCTTCTTTCTGAAGACTTTCACCAACAGATGGCTATAAGAAGGAAACATTGCAGAAATAAAATTAATTACATTGACGCAGCTCATATTATTCTTCTACCATTCTAACGAACTATACAATAGTCCCATTACTTAAGTCAGTCTCTCACTTCAATAGTATTTTTCTGTAAGCAAGAAAAACTAAAAGTTCATTCACAGGCGTACAATGAACCAGTCTCTTCCATGAGCAAAGTATTGCAGTACCTCAACGTATGTACGTGTATATATATATTTTATGAAAATGATGATGAGTTTAAGAACACTATTTCAATGACGTGTACCTCAAAAGCTCCATAAAATTTCATTCCATTTCACAAAACAAGCAATCTCTGTCTGAGAAATGCTCAGAGACATAGGAGGTCTGTGAAAACTGTTCAGTTGCAATGCCTTCCTTCAACCACTCCCAAAAAACTGGTAGAAAAGACATACCCCTGCACTATGGCAAGGGTCAGTCTGTTGGTGCAAGAAGCTAGCGCATCAGCAGGCAAAACATCTAGCAAAGGACAGCTAAAGCCAGTACTGAAACAAATTCCTAAGAGAAGGATGCTTGTAATACAGCTACTCACTCACAAGTTTTTGCCATTAAAAAAAAAAAGAAGAAAAAAAGGAAACCACAGACAACAAACCCCCAAAATCAACAGAAATTGGAATTATACCCTCCTACCAATTTATGTATCAAAAAAGTTTTAATGTTTTTGGGAATTACATGTTTGTGAATAAAGAAGGACAAATATTCTCAATGATTTTTTTAATTATATTTCTAATAGTCTGTGAAATAGATAGGTGCTATTCAAAATATACATACTCTTCTTCCAGCACATAAATATCATCAGAGATGTAGCAGGCACGAGCAGACATTCTTACTGACAATCACATGAAAAAACTGTATTCATAGTAAAAAGCAAATATCTGAAAGGATTTGGTGCTTATTTCAAGTTTGATCTGTATCATCAGTTCTGTATTTTTAGAAATAAGAGTACTGCTGATTTGAACAGCACGTACTTCAAACGTTAATGTTTAATTTCTCAAGATTAATATGCTAGAAAATAGCAATACTAATCTTCCCTAAGAAAAAGCATGTCCACTACTGAAAACGTTTTCTAATCATACTGTCTTTTAAAAAAAGCTTTGCATTTCATTTAGTTTTGTCTTTTAATTAGTGTTGAACTAAGCTGCATATCTTTTCTCAACCAATAGATAATAATGTTTATTAAACAGATTCACTACAAATGACAGGACTCGTATCTTTGTTTATGTAATTAAATATCTCTTAATCTTAAAAAGCAGAAATAGGAAGGAAAAATCCTTTTGCATTTTGGTAGCTTTCCAAGTCTTGCAACTTTGACTAATACGTGCTCTATATCACATTTTAAAAAGACAAGATTGTATAATCAGCTCTTAATAAAATTAAAAAATGGAAACCAGCTAGCAGGGAGCTTGGCAGCAGGGACTAGGATCTTCCGAAATCAAACAGAATTAGCACCATGTAAATTCAAACAGATCCCCTGAACAAGAAGGCTTTTGATTTCATTTGATGTTTAAAATAGAATAACGTGTCATGACCCCTCTTTCTTATGCTAATTAAAATTTTAACAGATGTGTCAACAAGTAAAAAAACCAAGTGCTTTTCCACAATTTTCAACATGACAGACTGCAAACAGTCCAAATATTTTTCACTGTTTAATTTCAGAAACAGGGAACAAGTTGTGCCATAAGCAGGAGAATTAATCGAGTTTCATTAYATGTGGCTTTGTGCCCTCTGTCCCTTTATTTCCCCGATCACCTCCYCAGACACCCTGCCTGCTCCATTTGGCAGGTGGGCTATGCTGTGTGTGACCAAAAGCTAGCCCTGTGCTGGCAGTCGGTCAATGGCTCCTCCTCAACACTGACAAAGATTAAAATCACAAATTCTCATCTATGTCTGCCCCTTTATCCATCTGCCAATTTTCATGAAGACCACAGGAACACAGTATCTTTGGGACCTCTGCCACCCACCAAGGATGTTAGTGAGTTCACAAGTTATATGGGACTAACTAAGAGGTACACACAATGATCAACTCGAAAGGATTTTTTTCTGCTATGCAAACCATAAATAACAAAAAACCTTGCAGGCTTCTGTGTAGCTTTTAAAAAAAAAGCCAGAAAGCTAGTATCTCAGAAGAGTATCAAGTAATTCTAAACTCAGCAAGAGAAGGTGCTAAGGCAACACTGTCAATATTTGGAGAAGTACCTATGGTATCACGTAATAGCATCCACTGAATTCTAGATACTCGGAACTTTGCTCACTTCCCATAAACATGCTAGGACTTACTTTTAACTGAGACACAGAATATTCAAAATATTCCTTCCTAGCCCACTCTAGGTGAGGGACTTACAGACAAGTAAAAATGGGAACTTGAAAGGGCACATATTCCAACTTTTTCTGGCGCTTTAATTGCCACACGCAGACTTAGATAAAATCCGTCTCTGCTTTCAAAATGTTAAACCCTGTGGTTAAACTACAGTAATAAAGGGAAAGCACAACATGCACTTTCATGGAAGAAAAACCCTGCACTGATGCAGTTATGCCCCTCACTAGAAAGCAGCCTCTCTGTCTAACCCAGCTGCAGATAACCAGGTAAGGAAGCAGACCATGCCTCGGGCTTTAGGAAGCTGAGCTTGGCAGACATTAGCAACACACTCACAAAGAGTCCACTGTGGTATCAGGGACTACACCCTGTATACTGCAGCTTGCTGATTATTTGGACTAGAACTGGATACAGTCTCTTATTTATTTATGTAGCTGGTTGACTGGGGGAAGTAGATAGTGGATTATTTAGTTTAAAACAACCTACAAGAATCCTGGCTTCATTCGTCTAGTATTTAGCTCTGGCTTTCAGGATTGGTGAGCTGATCTTGAGAAATGTACTTGATTTTTATGTCATATGCTTTCTTCTAAAAAAATGCTATGAGTGTCCTGGTTCCAGCTGGGACAGAGTTAACTCTCTTCCCAGTAGCTGGCGGGGGTGCTGTGTTTGGGGTTTGGTAATGAAAGGAACGTTGACGGCCCATTGATGCTTTGGTTGTTGCTGGGTGGTGCCTGCACCAGGACTTTTCAGCCTCCCGTGCTCTGCCAGGTGCAGGGGGGGTTGGGGAGCACAGCCGGGGATGTTGACCCAGCGGGCCAATGGGGTGTTCTATACCATGTGACATCATGGCCAGTATAAAAACCCGGGGGCAGGGGGGCTCTGGGGGTTCGTCTCCCGCGGTTCATTCGGAACACATGGGGGGTGAGCAGTTGCATTGTGCATTGTCTGTTTTGTATATTCTGTTACTGTTGCTGTTATCATTGTTATTACTGTTCTACTTTGTTTTATTTCCATTATTAAACTGTTTTTATCTCAACCCATGGGTTTTCATTCATGTGCCCTTCTGATTCTCTCCCCCATCCCACAGGAGTGGGGGGTGAGCAAGTGGCTGTGTGGTGTTTAGGTGCTGGCTGGGGTTAAACCACGACAATGAGTCAGTATAAATTTCTTAATATAAACAACTGTTTTAAATTGGCAGTGGAACATACAYCAGCATTACACAGAAGACCTAGACTTCCTCATGGTTCTTGGGGAAGAAGATGGTCCTCTGCTTGACACATTAAGGGTCATCACAGAAGGATTCCTTTATCAGACACTCTTACATTGGTTTTAAAGAAAGGTACCTAAACGGTAAGGAATCTCCCCTGCATTATGCCAGAAAGCAAGGGCTCAGTAAAAGACAAAACAGATTCTGCAGTTATATTTACAGAATAAGGTTTACTCTACCAAAATATTTGAAACACTACTTAGAATGTTTTCCTTGTCCGCTTACATGAAATAAACGTGTTGTTCTACAAAGACTACATAAACACAAAAGTAATATATAATACTCGTTATTGTACATGTAATTGTAAAGAAGTCCACCTGCGATTTGTTTGCCTAGAGTGGCAGTAAGTTTACAAAAAACAAACACCTTCCCTAATGGTTTATGGTTACAATTTCCTGTTGTGCTATGAGCTCTGATAGATGAGAACTTCCCGTTCTTTTGTATTGTTTTTACTTATCAACTGCCCATTTATTAAAGGCCCTATAAACTCAGCAATCTGTCTCATACTTTCTCTTTCCCTGCAGTCAAGCTATTCTTCTGAAGCACAAAGCTTATAGTTTAATATTTTCTGTAAGGAGAAAATGCTTTAACCCTATCCTGTGAAACTACATAGAATCCAWGCAAATCAAGAAACTCTTAGAAATTACTCTACAGTCTACCAGCCTTACAAGACCATGGAAGATAGCTTGTACGCAATGGAAAAGGTTTAAAAAAAAAAAAAAGTAATAAAAGAAATTACCCCAATCTACTAAGATTTCTCCGTGCTCTCTCCCATTTCTTATCTCCTTTAGGGTTCTCTAAACTTCTGACAGGTTCTTAAGTGCTTGAGCTACCTCCTTATTTTTATCCTGCAGGTAAGCACCCCTTGTAAGTTACTTCTTCAAATGTTTTCTTTACATTGCTCCTACATAAGCAAAGAAGAACATTCAAACTACTGACCAATGCTCTTGGTTTGTCTCAGCTATGTTCAACTCATGACAGAGCATGTAAACAATTTACAGCTTTATACAAAAAGCTCTATTCAAAGTTCAAAAGCAAATACCTAAAAAGGCAATTCCACAAATGAGACAACTAAAATTTAATTTTCTTACAAATTTGACTTCTCTGCTTTCCCATCACAATGTCCCAGTCTTTTCACATCTGAGGTCCCAACTGCAGTTCCTTGGTTTCCCTCCGCATCTCCTGATTCCTCCTGTCTCACCTGACTAGGCACCCAGCCCTCAGCTTCCAGGCCAGCCGAACAGAACCGAGGAGGGTTGAGATCATCTTGTCTTTCTCCTCATTGGGGCATTAACGGGGTCTTTGTTCTGCGGTTAGAGACATCTAGTCTTGTTGAATTCACTCAAAACTGGCCAGTACATTCAGAAACTTACTATGGGCAAATGTCAGACAACGAATCATATAAAGCTCTTTTTAGAAAACCAAAAGGACGACAGCAAATKATTTACCTGAACGTGCCTAGTTTAAAGAATACTTGGGCTCTATTTATCCTTCTGAGTTGCTACTCATTTGTCTCGTTTGTTCCTGGGAAAAAAAGCCCGTTGCTGACATTGSGTTTTTAGAAGTAATTCCTCCTAAACTGCTGGTGTAAATGACATAATTTCTGGAGCAGAGGGTGCAGCACCATTTAAGCACAGCCTCAGAAAACAAGTCTTAGTCTGTGACTAGTATAATTTTCAGTGCYGAAGCTGGTTTCTAGGAAGTTACAACCTTAAATCTGAAGCTGAGAATGTCTTGTAAAAAATGTCACAACTATTTTAATAGATGCTCTCAAAGTATATGTGAGATGCCTGACTTGTTTTTACCCACTGACTGCCACAAGAAGTACCAGACCAACAAATTCTGACATAATAGCTATTCTTAATGGAGTATCTTGTATTAGCTGCATAGTCTGCCTCCTAAGGAAAAGCCTTTGTGGTTGCTACCAAAACCCCAGGCATGGTACTTACTGACAGACAATGTAAGACATCACACCATTCCTTTTTTAAAACCAAAAGATGTTTCTGCTCTAATATAACCTGTTATGAAAGACCCATGAGGGAGTTTTGTCCTTTAACATTGCCCTTTTGAATTCTCTACACTTGTTTTATGTGTCTACTGCAAAGCCACATTACCTTTGTTTAAAGTGAAACACATCTGAAAGGGAAATGGAATGCTTCAGTGACATCAGGGAGATTATATGTGGTTTAATTTTAATCTCTCGCTACAACCATCTAGTTTTAACTGAATGCGCAGAAAAATATTTGACCAAACAGCAACAGCAAGATAATTTGGAGGTCTATTTGACCAGCAAGTGAAAGAAGCACAGATAGTCAGCCAGTTCACAAAAAGCAAAGCTTACATTTAYACTGAGCTAGCCAGTCCAAGAGCACTTTATTGTTAAAGACTTTGTCCAAGAGCAAAGTTCATSTCACTGATTTTAGATGTCTACTTCAGAAGGAGGCAAGTTGTGCCTCAGAAGTACCTGCATCTCTACTGACTGTACAGGGAGCTTGGGAACTCAAGTGTAGATACCTGCATAGGTTTCTATGGATCTCGCCCCAAGTTTGTGGCCCTATGTGGCTACGTCTCTGAAAGGCTGAGATCTGACTCTGCTCACTTCATTCTTCTCACGTCAGATAAGGAATCTCAGACTGTGAGATCTTTGGATTCYTGACACTTTGGTATCAAAACATCTTAAAATGAGCTACTTAGACTCTCATGTATATGTATTTAGCAGTGAATCGTTAAGGCTTGCCCTCACAGAGACCTATATTATCCAACTACAGCCTGCACATGGATGATCACTAAATGTACATGAGACTCAAGCCTTCATGGGGGGGGGAATCAAGTCAGGCAACAGATTCACCTCAATTCATACACTAGATGAGTCATGGCTACTTGCAGAAGATTAAGACAAAGAACATTAAAACAAGTCACGTACAGAATTAGCTTTCCTCGGCATTCCCTCCTAGCTTCCAGAAACCAGGAGGTTAGGGACTTCCTGAACTGCAGGATGCACCTGCACCATTGTTTGACACCAAGAGCATCGCTTAAYTTGACTAATCATTTCTGAATCAATTTATATTTTTGGCCATGCCACAACAGTCCGTGGCAATGAGTTCCACAACTTAATTATACATCGGAGTGTGGAGAAAAAAACAACAACTTCCTTTTGTTTACATTAAACCAGTTACTTGGTAATTCCGTAATACACCCTACTACTTATATTATGATTAATGGCAAAATCATTTTAATTTCTCTGAATCATTCTTGATCTTACATGCATCCTCTCGAGTTATTCCTATCCACTTCCTTCTCCTCAGCAATCTCTTTTCCGAGAGCCCCTTTAGTCTACTTCGTCTTATTTTGCATGAAAACTGTTGCATAAACTCTAGTCATCATCAATACTCATTCCTTTGCCCATCTTTTTTTTAGCCATACTGTATCCTTTGCAAAGTTGCAAAGTGAATGGAAGCATCTGTAAGCAAAACCAAAAATCTGAGTCTACAACAGGATACAGTTTTYTACTTGTTTCCAGTTTCTTCCTTTGTGCCTCCTTAAACACTCCATTTATCTTTTAGATKGTTACTAAAAAAAAACCAAATCAAGCTGATACATTCACAGAACTATCCACACTGACTCCACAATCTCTCTCCTGAATTTAGCACCTACTGTGGCCTATGTACAGTTATTTTTTCAGCTACACTTTAAATYCTGTAGCAACAAATCAGTTTTGAAAGGCTGGTAAGGTACAGGAATGTATGTTGGGYAATTCTGATACAATCAAGAAACAGAAATTTTATCTGCTGTACCACAGAGATACTGTCAACTAAATTCCAAAGATAAAATAGAACATGGAACAGTGCACTGGGAATACTGACAAGCCACCTCTGAAAACAAAACGCACGAATAAGGGAATAATTTTTTTGGAGAAAATGGATATGTCGCAAATAACAGTAAGCCAGAATGGAAACTTATTTCTAAYATATCATAGTTTGTTGCTGTAACATCTACTCTCTCCAACAGGCTTTCCTAGGGGTAACAATCTTCCCCCCAGCTTTTAAAGATAGCAACAACTCCTCATTATGAAGGCAAATAATTCAGAACTATATTGGCTAGAAGTAACTGTAATCGCCTGGTTTACTTTTTCCCAGTCAACATTGTATTTCAAGAAAATTTCCACCCCAGATGTTCGTTTCTTACGAACTAACATCCATTAATGTACTTAACCACAGCAAAAAAACCTTTCAAATTCCTTCAGCAAGGGTACAGGCAAAATCTTAATGAAATATGCATAGTAACATTTRAAAAAAAAGGGAGCAAAAGTTTGGTATCTAATATATAATCACAGACCAAGTCAGGTGTGCAGATTTCCCAGCACAAACTTTATTAGTTCAGTTAAAAATACATAATCTCCAGACATTTGAGATGTAGTTCTGACTGATAAGGTAGCACACAGGAAATGAAACCCCTCCCAAATGCTGCTCCTTATCTTGAAAAGCTCTGAAATTATTATTGAACTAATAAAGTAATTTTGCTTTTTTAAAAAATGATCTTCTTTGATAAAGGCAGTTACGAGATTATTACTTTTTGCTGGGTATGTACCACACTGATGAGCATGACAACTTTTAAAAGTCTGTATAGCAGGCTCTGGCAGTGAATCTGTCAGCCTTTCTGAAAGGGAGGATACTTGATCTGTTAAGCTAAAAGTTAGCAGACAGCATCATACATTATYATTATTAGAATTATTAGAATTCATTATTTTGCTTTAATGTTTAGATATTAAAAGAAAATAAGAAGTGAAAAAACACAAGATAGCCCCATACTCAGGAAGGTTCTCAGTCCTACCGTGTAATGTTTRATGACAATAGATTAATTCAAGCTCACTCCTGGGGTCTGGAAAATGTGGGGTCAGTCCCATTATGTAGTGAAAGACACCAAATCCCAAACTGACAGGGAATGTACGCCTGCCATTGAGGACAGCAGACCCACTGTCATCTCCATTAGCTGTATTTAAAGGAAAGTCTCTCTTCAGAGACACAGTGCTAGCTATGAGCTCAGGTGGAGGGACGTACCTCCTGACAGCGCTGTGGACAACAGCTAAGTGAGGAAAGAGATGGGATTTAAGACATGTTTGTGTCCTCTCTGTTTCCTGTAAGTCCTATGAGCTGCCTTGAGGCAGTTTCATGTTGAGGGTTGAGTGGATGTTACTAGGAAGGCCCTCAGCCCTTTCATGCCCTGTGTAAAGGGAGCCCAGACACCTTCAACAGCAGCATTCTGAATTCTGTAATGGAACCAGGCGCACAGGAATGCTAGATTCAGGCTTTCTATGACATAAAAAATAACAACTGCTAGTTCATTAAAAAAAACATTTTTAAAAAAATATGTTTTGATAATAGGAGTCAGAAACTGACAAAGACTATTTGACACTTTATTAGCATTGTTTTTTTCAACCACACAAAAGAAAGAGCATTGAGTGAAGCTCTAGAGCAGTAAGAACATCTTTGTAACACATGTTCTGTTTCTAAATTTCAACTGATTCTAAATTTCAACTTCTTAAATGTTACAATTCTAGACTGGGCATACGTAAAGTTTTATGGAAAAAAGTTAAATACCCACATAATGACATGATTAAATCGTCACAAGTAATGCCAGATTGACAAAACCCAGTAAATTGTAACATTATTATGTCCAAAAAGCTCTATCCATGTGGAGAGTTCATCTCCACAATTCCGAGTTTCTATTCTTTACCCGTAAACTATGAAGCTACTGGCTTTAAATCCTTCAAAAATTCCATTTTAGAAGCTGGGTTTCTGTAAGGTATCCAAACCAGCCTATATACCACGCCAGTTCTTGAATGCCCCCCATACTCATAGCAGTACATCCAGAAGTGTAATTTTTATAGTGTACAGCACCCTCTACTGGGGCAGGTAGAAAGCTAATATTTTGAAGGTAATACTTAACTAAAAAATTTAAAAAATTGAAGGAGACTATAGCAAAGAACGGTATCAACATCATGCAATACAGTCATACATCACAGAGTATCAATAAACCCTGTGTTCATAGAAAAGCTGTTGTACTGTTCAATCTAATATTACAAGTATTGCAAGCACTTCCAGAATTACAAGTAATTCTCATTACTTACCCTTTTTTTTTTTTTTTTTTTTTTTTTTTTTCTTTATTACTTTTTTTTTTTACAGCTTTTCTTTTACAGTGAGTGCGAACATCATAAAACAGTTATATCAAATTTGGGTGGAATGAGCTAAAGGATAAAATGCACTTAACAACTACACTTTAAAGTTGATATCTGAGAAAAAACTGTTGATTACAACTGTCTTTCTATTTGCAGACATATTTACCAGTGACAGCCAACAAATTTCTTTACGAGCTAGATACCGTCAAACTCTTGTGAACAGGTTGCCGCATGTGATGAACTTTTGGAAGAGCTGACAGAAAATAACTAACAATCAAGTCATCACTTCCATGTAACTTACACACATCATATTTCACACCCATATCCAAAATGATGACACGTATCTTAGTGACAGTGCCATAAGCTGATGCAGSCATTAAGGGTTGTAAACAAATAATTTGCAGAATATGGGGCAAATTTCAGAAGAAAATTGTTGAACTGACCTCTTCATCAGAGTCATCTGCAAACACTGAGAGTTTCTTTGAAACGAGATTTTTCTGTGGCAATTTTTTTGGCATAATGAGCCCATATCTAGGGAAAAAATTAAAAGTTACCTTTAACACCACTTACAACAAAACACACAGCATGTTCCAAAACAAAAACCAACCATTCACAATTTTAGAAACAAAAGATCAGCATCAACATAATGTATCAAGTATTGATCTGAGCAGCATTTGCAGCAGTGCACTCAGCCTTGCCACATGCTTGCCAGCTTCTCCCATAGCTATTGCTGTCTTTTTCCATGCAAAGTTTCTGGATGCAATGATCTTCCTAAATTAGGCCACAAAACCCTCTTGCCCAGAGTTCYCCAAGTGATTTTTTTTTCTCCCTCGGAGAAGTAAGAAATTACTGCTGTTTAACATCCAGAGATTTAGTCTTAGTCTACACTAGACACTACTCCGTAACTATGTTTGCTGGGGCAGTAAGAAGTTCACCTATTTTGCATGGCAATGTAAACCACCAATGCACAGAGACAGCTACGGTAAAAGACAAGATTTACAGTCAGCTTATGTCATGCAGAGATCGATAAACTACACACACAGAACTATTCTGCTGACACAGCCAACCTCTGCGCTCAGGAACGCCTCCTAYGTTTTTGGTGATGAGCAATCTCTATATCAGGAATTTCTCCCCCACCTGCCTTTCCCCGAGTCCATCACTGAGTAAATAGCTCTCCACGGCGTGTAGCGTTCAGCTGGAGAACTCCACGACGCCGCGTAGCTACTACGTCATCATTGTGACGACGAACTATTTGCTTCCGTGTGCYCTGACCCCGCCGCGGGGAGCCGCGAAGCAAACCGCCGCACCTGGGCCGCGCCGGG
>JASVER010000089.1:129211-278671 GCA_030449065.1 Oceanodroma leucorhoa | reverse complement strand
CTCCCACTGTTTCGGTTTTGGCTTTTTTTTTTTTTTTTAATAAACACAGTTTTAAATTCAGGCCAACACGGCAGACATACGCCAGCCGCGACGAGCGAGCCCCCCTGCTGCGGCCCGGGCGGGGGGGTTCTGTCACAGCTCGCCTCGGTMCGAGGCAAGGCCCCGCCTGCGCCCGCCCGCAGCGGCGGCCCCAAGGCCCCCCCCCAGCCGCTACCGCACGGAGCAGGGCTCGGTCGGACCCTCCGCCCCGAGGGGCCCGGCGGGGCCCCGCAGCCCCAGCTCCAGCATCACTCACTGCTTGCTCAACGCCGCCATCTTGTCCCGGCCGCTGCCGTCGCCGCCGCCAGGTAGAGCCGCCTGCCGTTCCGCGGCCGCAGATTCCTCGCGGCCGAGACGCCCCCCCCCCCCCTTCCCCGCCCGCTCCGGAGGCTGCCGCCGCACCGCGCCGCCGTCCCGCTCCAGAAGGGAAGCAGAGAGCGGGCGGAGGGGGCCGGAGGCGGGGGACGGGTTTTTTAACGGCCCATTGGCGAAAGTGCCGATAGGGGAAGGAGGATTGCGGGCGGCCCGCGTTGCCCTGAGGGGAGCCGAGCCGAGCCGAGCCGAGCCGAGCCGAGCCGAGGGCGCCGGCAGCTCCTCACGGCAGTGGCCGCTGCTGCCTGTGGCCGGGCACGAGGGCCCGCGTGGGCCCGGCGGCGGGAAAGGCCCCTGAGGCGCCCGGGGGGGTGAGAAGCCACCCTGCCCCCGCCAGGCATCACCTGCCTGGAGACGTTGCTTGTTGCCGACTAAAGAAAGAAAGAGGAGTTTAATTTCCCAAAATTTTATTAAAGAAGTGATTCTGCCAAAAGAAACGTTATTGGAAAGATGAAATCTTGCTGTAAACAGTGCAGTTGGCTGTAATCTCAAACTTTATCCCAATAAGAAAGCTTTTTTTGCTATATTAAAAATGTAGGGCTTTTCCGCAACACATTTAGAAGAACTCGACAAAATGCTGATTAACATCCTTTACTTAATATTATTCCTAAAAAGTCATTTAAGGAGACTGAATCTTGAAAATTTTTGCTGTATCATTTATGAGCATCATAGCTTGGCAGTTAGAAACTCGTCCCTGCCTCCCTCTCTTTCCCATCAGAAATAATTTTAAAAAACCCTCAAAAACCTTTAATCAAGCTTTTAAAATTTAGTAGCTATACTAGCAAAATTGTTTCCTTTAATGTTTGTATTACTATTTTCTTAATAATCCCTAACAGACTTCCTACCATCTTAACAGCAAATACTTAGTGGCTATGCATAAAAAATAAAAAAACAACAGTTAATATCATAAAAGATGTCAAATACCAGAATCACTAAGGTTAGATGAGGAATTAAAGATTTAATTGGAGGCACGCTAGTATTGGATGCCAAAAGGGGCTAAAGATGGAGCTTTTTTACTTGTGATCTCTGCTAGGGACAGGCAGGTGTGTGCCCAGCTGTACAGGTACTCGACTGGAACTGAGCCGTGCTGCCACACCGCYGCTCTAGGTACACCTGAGACAAAGAAGAGAGGTAACTCCAAAAGCCAAGTCAAAACTGTGACCGATGTTGTTAAACGCCCGAACAGAGAAGATCATCCCCGAGCCTTCCCCGAGTCCAGTAATTCCGCCCTGGAAAACGGTGATGCTTTGAAAAGCACACAGCATTATTGCGAGAGTGCATGGTCAAGCACAGGAGTGCTGCCTTTTTATTATCATTTCTTTTGTATTGTGGTAGGTCCCCTGTTGTAGAGARTGCTCTGCTATATTTTAATGCTAAACATTTGATAATTAAAAATGTAAAGAGAAAAGTGCTTTTTTTCCAAGCTCAGATTTGGTTTAAGAGTAATATCCTTCAAAGCTCTTTTATTAAATGCTATTAAAGGTCACCACATCCCATTAAAGGTTGCTCTGTCGACAGAGTGTAGGTTGTTTTGTGCTCTGTTCTATGTTAGAGCCCACGTATATGGAACATATGGGCATTATCCAACATATACCATGTCTAAACACTGATGTTCATTTTAAAGGAATGCCTGTAATTGTGAGTTATACCYRTATTCACACCACTGATCTGTCACTACTTTCTCAGAGTAAGTTCCATCYTGGGAAACCAACCTTTTGTAGMATACCAGCAATTTGCCAAAGCTGTRTTCTTTTAGYTACATCTACATCCCTAACTGGAGGAAGACTGGATGCTCTAGGCCTGCTTCGTTCTCTCCAGTGAATTAGTTTAATATATACRAGGAGAACACATGAAGAGGAACTATGACTGCATCAAGTGTTCACTGTTCATCAGTAGGCAGGGTACTGTTTGATAAGTATCCCCAGCTAAATTAACAAGTCTTGTCCACGTTTGATTTTTAACAGGCCTCTCAGTCTGGCATTAGATCATGAAGGGAAAGATCTCAACAAGAACAAGTCATTTCTCTTGCAGAGATATTATAAATAATAATATCCTCTTGACTGCTCTGGCACCAAAAAAGCTCACACTCATTAAAGGAGAGAAATACAGGCTGAAACTTAGCTCCTGTATATTATATACATATATAGATATGTGAGTATATTAAGTACTGGCAGATGGTGTTTACAAAGAGGAGGGCTCACACTGCCTTCCCACAATCATGTTGCTGTTTGGAACTGGGTCAGTCCCTCAGGCAGGGCACAGAAGTCTGAGGTAGATTTACTTGCCAAAAGAACCATCATTCTTAATATGTCTTTACATATTACTTGCCAAAAGAACCATCCTTCCTAATGTGTTTATCTGGGGGTTTACAATGAGATCACTTGTTCTGGTAGGTTTCAAAGCTGATCTGCTCCCCTTTCCTTAAGGCAGTGAATTTTGATTCTAAATTTAACAGGTTGACTTTTATTGACCAAAAAAGACTGCAGATACTTAGGCCCCCTTATCTGTTGTTCAATCTATTCTGAAATCAATGTTAATTTCTGAAGTAAGGACCTTAAAAGCACTCAGCTGAAGGTTGCCACTGACACTGTTTCATTGCTGYGCCGTGTCTGGTAATCTCACAATTAGTTTATGATATTTACCAGTGATGCAGTCCAGCAGCAGCTCAGCTTGAATTTGCACAGATGCAGCAGTTGGTTCAAAGCAATAAATCTCCTGAATCAAATTGTCATCAAGTTTCTGCAATGCAGAGAGCAAAAAGAGTCAGGTGGCGGTGAAAAACTTAAGAGAGGGTTACAGAATTAAAGATGGCTAGGTCAAGCATATAGGAAATCTGTAGGTAATTAATTATTTCACTGCCAATTCACACTTGGCAAATTCCACTATATCTTCCTGGGGAGGAAGAACAGAAAACAAAGTCTCAATATTTTGAAGTCTCACCAGTATACACTGACTCCAGTTCTCAGTCTYCTCTGAGCCCTTCCAGTTTGGATGGAGAAGCAACAGCACAGCCTTAAYTATGTTATGTACCAGAGCTGGTGGTTCTACATAGCTCTTTATTTCAGCAAAGCTCTCAGCATCGAGTTTCTGGACACACTGGCGCAGGTCCTGCAGCATGAGCTGGTGGAACAGAATCCCTGCATGCCTCAAATTTGCCACATGTTCTGCCTCTGGAATCAAAAGCAAATATTTCAAGAAGTTTCTCAGAAACAACTGCCACTCAAGACTTATGTTATTGAYTGAAGGGCTCTGCCCTCTTTATGATTAACTCTTTGTCTCCTTGAYTGAGTGATTGATTAGTATACAGTCCAAGTATCCTATGAAACTTTTAAAAATGGGTATGTGCTTGAGAGGGAGACAAAACTTGCCTCAGGGGCAAGCAGAGGTCCTGAAGCCATGAAGGGTTCAGGCATGCAGGTAATTCTGGAACTGTGACATTCAAATTCTTTTGATCTTAGTTGGGGCAGTTCTGAGGAGGACATGCCAGATCCCTGACACAACAAAGCWCCTTGCTTCACACCTTTGATTTCAGTGGGAATTGGGCATAAAATACACTGTGAACCAGAGTCAAAATCTAAACATTCTGTTTAACCRTACTCTGCTAAGCACTTAGGCTTGCTCAGTAGTACACGTGTAGCAAAGGTTTGTATTTGTCTTCCGATACTTGTAGGAATGATACTTTAGATGAGGTTTTACTGAGATTCCTGATTTCACCCCTAAAAAACCTATCTTGGCTCTGTATACACAATACCCAGTACATAGGTTGGTTCTGTTTCCTCTAAAGACATCTTCAGTATCTCAGAGCAGGCAGCTTGGGCCATCTTTAGCATTTTCTGCAGGTCTTTGTGTTCATGAGGTGGTAATTTCTGGTAGTGTCCGATGCTGATATCAAACATCCCAAGAGCTTGTCCTGATAGGTCACGGAGAGGTACTGCAATGTGGTATTCTCCACAGACAGAAGTGCGAATGACCTCTGAACTGTCTATGCACTTAAATAGGTAAACTCTGAAATGAGAGTAAAGAGAGGAAAATGTACTAGACTTTACTATTCTGGTTTCTTTTGGTAATTTATTTAGCATATTTTAGTAAGATGCCATTCATCTTTTGTTGTTAAAAAAAAGTATTACATTATTAAATCATTGTTTATTTCCTTGAAGTGAAATACGCACAGCTTTAAGTATCACTCAAGCCATATACAAAAAGGATAAAATAGCATTGTGGAACACAATATTGATTAGCCAGGCAATTGCTGAAAATCATAAGAATTTAACAAATGCAAATTAGGTTGTAGTCTTGCTTTAAAAACAGTTTCCTGTTTATAACCACCTTGACATTTGTTCTATAGAGTTTTATAAAAAGCAAAAACATTTGCTGGAACAGCAAATGGCTGTTCAACCAACTTTGACAACAAGGATGATACACTTAAAAAACAAGTGTGTGAGGATCTTGACAGCGGAAGGGAACAGATAGTTGAAGGAAATGAGACTAATAAGGCCAGGAAAAAAGACAAATTATTCTAAAGAGTAAAATGCTTCAGTGTAGGCTCTAATCTTGCAGACCTTTCACAGCAGATGTACAGCTTGCTTGTCAGCTCAGCTGGTGAGCATTAAGTTGGAAGTTAAGTTTTTGCAGGCCTAAACTCAAAGAGAAAATACKCCTCACCCCTTCATAATTCAGTATCACATGCATATGCAGCGGAAGCCCTGATGATGAGAGCGCTACAGCCAGACACTCTTGCAGGGTTGCGTTACCGTGGGCTTTATGTAACGTGGATCATGCCTGACGCAGGCTAGAGTCTAGGACCAGAGGTAACCGGTTCGATTGGAGGTGCTGGAGCCTACCTTAAGAGGTTTTCTTTTCTGAGGAGAAGAACAGGAGAGCTATGAATTTCTTTTTGTCCTGTATTATCTGTAGTGATCACCTTGCGCAGAGCGTAGTCACATGTCTGCCAGAGAGAAAAGGGATGTTTAGCTGTATCTAAGAAAGGAACAGCCATTTTGAAGCTTGGAGAGGGAGGAAATTGTTTATTTCTTAAAGAAAACTCCTATGTACAATCAAGTGTAATGGGATGGTTTAAAGACATCTCCCAACAATGCTTGGTTTTATTCCCAGAGTGTATTGCTCAAGATGCATGAAGAATGTGCCCTGGACCTCCCTCAGCCAGACTATTTAATCTATCCCYGGGCTCCACACTGAGGAACACCCACAGGCCAAGAAGAGGTTTCCCTTCTTTTTCCCATCCCCTTGCAGTCCTCTTTCTCATGTCATGTTTGTGTCAGCGTGCCTTGACACGTGAAAAGCAGAGGGGGGAGCAAATGACCTGGCTATCAGGCAGCTAACAAGGGAACAGAGCGGAGCCTGGAATGACAACAGAAAGCTGCCAACATAAACCATGCTTATCAGAGGAAGCAGCTGAATTATGGCTACAGCAGATGTCATAGAGACTTTGTGATGACACAGGATCAGTCCTAAATATTGCATACACTTTTAATCTTCTTAACTCACTTGCATGTGAAGTGACAAGCTTCCCAGGGCCCGAGTGCCTGCTCAACAACTGGAATATGATCTGCAGGGAGTGGGGCTGCCTTTACAAGCTAGCTAATGGGGAGCAGCCGCTTCCTGAGTTGTATTTACGTCTTGGCTGCTGACATTAGTTCAGAATAAAAAGCTATACATTAGCTAGGACATTCTTTTTTCCTATAAAATACCATAATTTTGACATGCACAGAATCTCCGCAGAAGAGCATCTCCCTTTGTGGAGGTCCCAAACAGCAAAGCTTTAGCAGGGACTTGCAGTGTTGGCTAACCTACGGATGGATGGATGGATGGATGGACGGATGGATGGATGGACGGATGGATGGATGGATGGACGGATGGATGGATGGATAGGTGTGGGGTTTTGCTCTGTTGGTTGCTGTGCAGCTGTGAGCATTGAAGTAGGAGAATATTCCCTTTTCCCATGGAGAATAGGCTATACTAGCAGTGGTCTTGAATTGTTTTATGTGGGAGGATGAAAAGAATGAAGAGTGGCCTCCTTTACAGAGGGAAGCTTCTCCTTCTACCTTTGTAGCMCTTTTGTTGCACAGGCAGGCACCAGAATCTCAGGCAGGCTTCAGTTTTTATGATAAAACCACTGGGGAATCACAGGCAGCTAGAAATGGCAGGTCCTTACTAAAGTAGCCTTGTCAGCCCCTGACTATCACAGGCCTTTTCACTGCAGTAATCTGTGTACCTTGTCTTTGCCAGGCTCCACCAGGTATGTAATAACGGTGTGGATGCTGGGTGCCCTGGGATGCAACCACTCCAGAGCAGTAACAGTCATTTGTAGAACATTTTTCAGTCTGCAGACATGGTGGTAGGCTTTGCTGAACGCCTGAGAAACTCCCTGTGAAAGCAGAATCCTCCAAATGAGCCAGACAGTTCCGTATGACTTGGGGGAAAAAGCTGGGGAAACTTTCAGGCAGCAGAACGAAGCAAAATGGTTGTAACAAGTTACTTTAATCAGAACTTGTAAAGCGGAAAAGTGACTGTGAAATGTCCCTTATCAAATAATGCTCTAAAGCTCCAGAGTACCCAGGTCACAGCCAAGTCCAAAACTAGACAGAGTTGTATTTTAGTGATGATAGCCAGACTGACTGGTAATGTTGGCTTGCTGCGCTCCCTGCTGCCCGGATGATGCACCCACAACGAGGCTGATTCTAAAGAGCATCCGAAAGAAATCCGGACTGCTGTTGCTTATAATTAGTCCACCATGTAAAAAGTATGGTTTCATGCCACTTTATGGAAACAGACACAAATATGAAGTTCAGAGCTTCAGGGAATAAAAGCTACTATCTTTGGGCTTCGCACAAAAGTGCTATTAATTTACTAGTCAGAAACGCTTAAATAAATTACTGATGAAGTGATACCTCATCAATTACAGATAAGTAAGATATTGATAAGGTGTTCTGCTCACACCACTTTCACCATATACAGTAAAAAGGGGCCCACAGTTCTTTTCTTAGTTGTACATCTTTGGTTTACTCAGAACAAACATGTAAAATTCACATGGTCCCTACACTCTTTTTGAAGAGTGGTCTAACAAACTGCTTTCTGATGGTGCCCACCTGATAGAAACTGATCTCATGGGTCAGAAAGAKGTTTTTCTCACACTGGTCCCGAAGAGTGTCAAGTCCTAGAATGCCAAAGACTCTCCAGCGAGCGTCGTGCAATGGCAGTACCAGGAGCGAACCTCTTCTCTCCTCCTCTGGGCGGTCATAGTTCCAGAAGTGGATATTTCCATGGAGCTGAACTCTTGGAACATGGATTGGCTTTCCCTCTTCAACAGCTGCAAAGCTGAAGAATAAACTTATGAGGAGGTTTGTTCAGAGTAGCAGAAAACCATTAGCAAAGCAATAAATACTGCAGCTTTGATCTCTCCCTGCTTTTTGGCATCAGAGAAGGGAGGTGTTAGCTCCTTATTCTGACCACACCCAGAAATACCACATTTACCACTTGCATCCCAAAGACAGTGGTAATAAATAAGGCACTTTTCATCCTTAGGACATTTTAAACATCAACTAATGAATGTAATACAGAACAAGCAGCAGTTACATTTAATAGGTTAGAAGCAGCAATATTTAAAGAAAGAGGCAAATATGTCTAACTTTTGGAAACGARAAGTAAAGAGGCATGAAAGCTGTTTGTAGTCTAAACACTAGGGAAGGAAAGGCATTGTTCTCAAAAAATATCCTGTGGAYGTAAACTGGTGTAAGGGAATTAATTTTTAAAGAAGAAAATGTAGGCCCAATATAACAGACTTTTGCTAAAGGATGGGATTTATTAGACTGTGAGCTAATCTCCCCAAGGAAAGGAGTGAAATCCCAAACAGAGCAGTTCTAAGTAGACCATGTGAAGTATAAGGGCATGTATATAATGAATCATTCCACAATAGTCCCTGACGAGATTTCCCCTCTGGAGTACTCTATCAACCTGTTTCCAGTGCACCCCAAACCACTGCCTGGTACCCGTACATTCCAAATATTTTTGAGAAAAAGGAACAGTTATTTGCAGCTTTTCTTACCTTACTCCTTTCATGTCTCTGTAAAGTATCTGGTTTAGAACATACGGAGCATCATCTGCAGTACATGCCACATAGTGTAGGAGAACCTGTCCCCGCTCCGGTGAGAGCTGGTTCTCTTCCAAAAGKGCAATATATGCACTGATCTTCTTGTTATCCCCATGGGCTTCTGCATCCTAGCAACCAGATGTTTCCCATTACATGATGCACATTAGCCATTGGCTATTACACTTACTTCATGTACTTAGCACTTGTCTCATTTTTTGCTGAGATGCTGTTCTGGGTCACTGATTTTGTATGTCACGCACCAACTGCATGACATGTATGTGTCTATGCTGTGATCGTGTCTGACCGGTACGCTCTGTTACAACTTTGTATTTTGGTTGGGAAGGAAAAYGGATTTCTTTTTTCCTGCTGCTAATGGGGAACAGTCCATATAAAAAGAATYCCTAATTATAACCTGTGCCAAAGCAAAACTTTTATGGATTTCTTCTCTAATAGGAAATTCCTTTGGGAAAATCAGACAAACAAGAGCCACAGTTGCTACATTTACAAACCTAAACATTGTAAGAACACTTCAGCTACTATGAGAGAAATTTTGTTTTGAGGAGGGCTTTAATGGTGAGGACAAACATCTAAAGTTGCAGCTGCAAGTTAAAAATTAAACTATACCTCCACTAAAAATTAACCATCTTTGTCCCAAACTGAGTCTGGTGCGTTTCATTTCAGAAGCTCTAAAACTAGAACTATGGATTTTCAAATTTGATCCAAGTCAGCTCTTCAAAAAGTGAGACATAAGTATCCATGAAATGCATTCTGTATTGGCAGAGCATGGATGAGAATTCTTGTATTGCAGATCTGACCTGTGACTCTCTCTGTGCATAACCACGGACTCTCCTGAGCATCAGCTAAGTGCGGAAAAGCACAAGGAAAAGCCTCAGACCAGCTTCCCATGCTACCTGCGAGTTCCACTCAAATGCACCAGTGCCACAATCCCAACGCAAACAACTCTTGTGCTCCCTGGGACGCGTACCTGGGAGAGGGCCTTAAACACTGCTTTGTAAACCGGTTCCATGCTTGCTCCACTGGTCTCAGCTGCYTGCTGGACATCGTGCAGCCATTTCCTCCTGGTTAAGCTTTGCAAGCACTTCATGCGACTTCGTTCCACACTTGTGGTCAGAAATTCCACCAAGTTATCAATAGCTTCATCCTCATCGCCAGTGAACTCYGAAGCAACTAACTCAAGGAAAGTCTGGAATGCCTTTGGGGATAGCTTGCCCGCTCTGCTGAGCTGTGGGTAACGGGAGCAAAGGTGTTTCTTTGCTAGTAGAAGAAACAGAAAATAAGACAGGGACAATCTGTTTGAATAAACTGTTCTGCTTTTCTTGTGCAAAATATGAATCAAGTCCTAAACTGGCTTTGGGTGGAGTACTCCAGTCCATCATTCTGGGTTTCTTCGAGCTATCTCCTAAATGTAAGTTGTCATCGTGACAACTCCAGCTTCCAGACTGGATGCACCTTTTTTCCTAGATGCCTGCTTTCTCACCTACTGAGAAAGAAACCTGCAAGGCACTGCTCCTGTGCCCCTTTTGTACCTCTGCAACATACCTAAACAATAAAGGTCAATGGAAAATAGGAAAGCTGCTTGGAGTTATCAAAAATCAGAGGTATCTTCACATCAGAACCAAATTTTATGGACACTTGAGGGGCTGGTGGGACTGGGCTGCAGGTAGGCATTCTGCATACAGTAATAGYAGTTGAGACCTTACAGAAAAACGATTCATCAATCCCACTAAAAATGTGAAGGCCAGAGTCTACAGATGATTTCACAGATYACTCATATTCCTGGATTTTCCATTATATACCATACTTGCAGACATGATATTTTTCTTTTGAGGCCTTTCAAAGTAACTATCATTCTTAATTACCCTTCTTTAGGTGCCTTTGATGAATTATTGAAATAACATTTGTATTGTGCTAAATCTCATACATGAAGAGCAAAGAAAACAAAAGCTCTATTGAAGTCGTACAGAGGTCGGGACAACAGTGCTCTGGAATCACCAGTACTGCACCAAGGGATGTAGATGTGGAGCAAAAGGAGCAAGAGGGCTTTTATAAGAAATACAAGGTTTAGAAGAATAAATTAGTATGAAAAACATCTAAAACGGTGAAGTGCTGCCTGTTAGCTCTCAGGGGAGTGCAGGAGTAAAGATCACTGTACGGAGGCTGCTCCTTCCCATCTTGCACAGGGCCGGGGAGCGGAGCCYGTCCCCTTTTTCATGTCGCAGAGATTGCAGCTGAGCTGGCCCAAATACGGGCAAAAAAAGCTGYAGTAGAAAGGTCTGGCAGAGTTTCCTTTTACTCGGAGGAAGGAGGAATGCCACAAGGGTCAAATTGTGATTCTCAAGAATCGCTTTCCTGCATCTACTCACTCTAGTTCGCAAAGCTCCAGTTYGCTCCTGAAGACAAATGGGACTCAGACTGGTAATCCGAACAGACCGAGCATGAAAATGTACATTACTTAGTACCGATGTTACYGAACTGAGCAGCCGACCAGGGTGGCTGAGGGCCTGTCCCGGTTCTCCCCGCAGCCCGGCTCCGGGCTCACGGGGGTGCTCTCGCACAGCCTTTCCGAGCGGCGGGCACCTGCCTGCCTGCAGAGCGGGGCTCGCCGGGGGCTCTGCCCGGCCTGGGCCTGCCTGCTCATGCTCCCGGCTGCGCCTCTCCCGAGCGCTGCCGTGACTAACAATTCCATCATTTTTTTTTTTCCTGCATCCTGATCGCAAATCCTGTCGGACCCGGAGAAGTAAAGAAAAGGAAAGAGAGCTATACGTCAAGCCGCTCCCTACTAGCAAATGAAGCAAGMAAAGATATATAGGTAGAAGTGTGACTTGGCTGTTAAGGAGGGAGTATTTTGTGATCAATACATACAATGGGCTATAAGGAACAGTGTAATAGAAAATGCTTTGATTAATGATGCACARGAACAGGCAGGGAGCTGCCCTGATTGCCTCCCAGTGCACCCCAGACACTGATGTTTATGGGAGCTGAGAGCCTCCTCCTTCCCCCAGAGAAGTCCGGGGRCATTTTATCACTGATTTTAGCTATAGAAGTAGCAAGTACTAACTGTCCCCAGTTATGGTGGAGCTGACTGTTAATGCTGTCTTAACCTGCCCATCAACTAAAGAACGTTCAGTATTTTTAAATTTATTTTCTGACAGAAGTAGGATGRAGAATTTTTTGATGGTATAAAAATGCTTGGATTTTCACCTCCACTTTTTCCTCCCTTTGAAGAAAGAGGTGAAGAAAGAAATACACATGAAGCTAAACATGGCATGATCAGTGCCTTCATTACTGAGCCACAGCATAATGAATTATTTTCCCCATTATATCTGTAATGKTACACTTTTCACTTACAAGGAAAACCAAATAATACTACCCACTTTTCATTCTGCGTTTTCATCCAGGAGGAGTGCAATGTCTGTGAACCCTCCCCCTAAACCTGCYTGTTCCATGACGTCTTTGAGAGATTAGGTTGAAGCTGCTAGAAATAGTTTTATGTTGCTTGTAGGTGGTATTGATTTTGCTATGCTATCTTTCTATTTATTTGTCTTTTAGTTTATGAGTCCTTCATGGAAGGGAATATGTCCTTCCTTATTTCTGTAGTGTGTTCTGGCATGCTTTGAATACAAGAGAGCTGTAAACTGCCAGTTTCTTCTGTGGCTGTGCAGCCTGGAGACAATTAACTGCAGCATGCCGGTGCGCTCCCCACCCCACCAGCTGCCTCAAGTGAGCTAAAGAAGAAAGAGGTTTTGGTTGTTGCCAAAATGAGCCATTTTCAGTAATGTGTGGCAGAACAAGCAACATGAAGATATGCGTGGAGATGAATAAACCAGTTCTCTCCACCCAAGTGCACACACAGACATGTTCTTAATTGCTAATACAGTATTTCAGAGCACCGAATGCCCACATGTTAATATGTATGAGGCTGCCAGACAGGTCCAGGTGAAGCACTTCTGTCTGACCCAAGTCTATTCTGTCAAGGACCAAATTTGCTAAGTTTATTCAGAGAAATGAACCAACAGAGAAGTGAGACTTGATGTTGCTGTCTAATTCATGAGAGCTGTGCAACAGTGTGGATTACTAAAGGCCATTTGAGACCCATAAGGAAAGCTGGTGTTCTCTCCTATGAGATACGTTCCTGCAGATAGCACAGTAAAATGTRTCCATTAAAAATAGCTGGATAACACAGCCAGCCTAGACTAAAAGTGCAAAATGTGTCCTCAGGCTTTACGTCTGTTTTTCACTGCTGTATCACAAGTATACATTGCATGTTACAGCTGAAATAATTTTTCAACACATCACAATGTTATGAAAGCATTGGGCTACCTCTCTGACTGGGAATCTGTCACAGAGGAGTCTCGTACAGGAGGAGGGGATGGAGTTATGCATTAACAAGTAGGTCTGGATAACTGTTCCTTTCCTTTTTATACATCATACCTTGTATGCTTATGACTGCTCGCAAAAACAAAAAATGGCTGGTGCTTGCCAACAATTTCATTAGCACTGTCATTGAATGGTTCAAAGCCTACTGTGTTGACATCATTCTCTCGGAGCAGAGCTGTCTCCTTACCCTTCCTCAAGGCCTCTTTTTCCATCCCTTCCTTGAATGTGCTTAGAACAGCATCCACCTCTTCCAGGTCCAGAAACCCGGATGCATTGTTGTCCCACTTTTCGAAAAGTGCCTCTAGAAGCAGYTTCCGTTGGGCCAAGCGAGAGATGTGGTGAACCTACAACGGAGGAACAGCTAGCTGGTCTTTGATAATTCCTGGACACTGATGCTCAGTGTCTACACAAGTGTGGAAACTGCAGTGGTATGCTGATCACATAATTCCTATGGGCCAGGCCAAATCTGTACATACACAGCTCAGACCTGGAGATGAATCACTAAACCTGGGAGATATTTGGAAACACTAAACACAGCCGACAGTTCAGTTTTACCACGCAGAATCAGCACTGCAGAGGGTTATTTCTCAGTGAGCAAATGAAGCGCGCGCTGGATCTAAGGTGAGATCAACTCAGGTTAGTGGAAGTTTCCCAGRATACAAATGTCTTCCTAGCAAGAACTAACCACAGCCTTGTTAGTAACACCAAAGATTTGACAGTTTGTATTTCCGTACATTGTTATTTTGCTGGTGCTGCCCTGAAGTGTGTGAGCTCCAAGCAAATGCATGTACAATTCGTCCTTTAAACCCAGTCTTCGCACAGCATAGAGTGACAAATGGCTGGAGTGGAATTCTCTCAAAGACCAAAATACTGGCAGTGTGTGTTGTGTTCAGTGTGAGGACAGTAGAGCCGTCAGATCCAATATCTCATCCCAATTAGGTCAGCAGCACAGAGGGAAACTGGGAAGAGGTCTGAGGAAAATGCAGCTAGGAAGGCTACTATGGACAGACCCGCCACAAAATATATCTGTACTCTGAAGTGATACGGGGCACCCTGATGACGTGCATGAGAATATTGCTGAAGGGGAATATATTTTTTCAACACATGGCACCTTGTAACTTAAACACAAAGCAGCATGTGGACATTCACATACAGCCATGCACACAGCAAAACCAAACACACTTGTTTTAAAACCCTCCCCAAAACATCCACAACCTCATATGTACATGCCAGTGCAGTAGGTCAGAGATTAGGTTCTTGGCTATTATAAAGGTGAATAAGCAGAATGGAATGTTTTGAGGTCTTTCACAATTGACTATCAACCTGCTGTGTCACTGAGTCCGGCTCTCGAACAGACAGACAACCTCTTACAGGATGAGTCTGTCATCACTTCTAGAGCTAAGGGCTAGGGAGGGAGGATCCTTATGAAAACAAAGGGGTAAAAGGTCTCTTGAAGAAACAGAATGCAAGGCTGCAAGTGAATAGCTCTGCCAGCATGAGATTAAAAGTTGACTTTGTCAGTGTCTGTAGGCATGTGCTTGTTTTTTGTTYGGACATGGGATCAGCAAAACATCAATATTTACTTTTTCTAGTTGTTCCATTTTTTCCTCTTCTGTCTGTTTGTATTCTTCTTTGATAAATGCAATAAGCCTCTTCACAGTAGGCAGAGAAATGTCTTCACCAACAAATGTCTCCATGAGCTGTACAAACTGTGGCAGATTGAGGCAGCTTTCATTAAAGGCACTCCTCGTACGAGAAGCCCAACGGTTCTGAATCTCTGCCATGATGGGACATAAGTCTGAAAGGCAGAAAGCACAGTGTGTCGCAGGAAGCCAAACGCTGCCCTAAAGCTGGCCACGTGGCAGATACCAGCACAGTCCTGAATCCTGCACTTCCTATCCAGTGAGATTATGGCTGAATACAGACTGACTCCRTGCTGACTAAAGGCCTTAATCTGTTTATACTTTTCTAATAATATCTCTTCAGATTTATGCTCCAGTCTAGCATGGATGCTATCATACAACCAAGTCAAATCACTGAATAYAGGTGAGCTGAAATTATTGTTACACAGCAAGTGGCTTTCTGAGACAAAGACTACACTGCTCTTATCTTGAAGTCAGCTTCAGAAATTAGTGTTTGTATTCTTGCCAAAACTTTCAGCTCACAGCAGTACTGGCATGTCTGCAGACACTGCCAGCCACTATGTGCCCCAGTGAACACACAACTTTGTGACCAAATACCTGGAAATCTAGTGTTCTCACACTTCCAGTCCTCTGGAATTCTCTCTCCAAAGCTGCTATACCTGCAACTTAGGTCAGAATTCAGAAGGTCACCTGATGAAAGATAAAAAATACCTTGTAATGATATAAGCTTTTAAAAAAAGACACAAGATACARCTTTTATAGAAGCCTTTAAATACATATATCCAAGCTATAGTTTCTAAAGCAGATGAAAAGAGCTGACATGAGCAGTCACCTGACCATGGCACTTCAAACTCCTGGCTAGCTTCAGCTGGAGAATCCTGTCTGTCGGAGTGTGCTGGACCTGCAATTTTAAAAAGAAATCTTCTGTGAACCAGAGCTTACTAGTCTGAGCACCCTGCTGATTAATATGTAAAATCTACCTCTGTGTTTCTGGAGTTAGCCTTGTTATCAAGAGCTATTTATTTTTACTGTCTAGAAATACCACTTCCTGAAATTCACCTGGTGAATGTTACATTCCTTAAGCCCAGCTACAAATATCCATTTTAGCAAGAGCAATAAGATAACTTTTTTCCAAGATAGGTTCACAATTATATTCAGACTTCTTGTTTCCATCCACCTTTCTCTCAAAGAGCATCGTACCATCACACCATCGTTTCTGCAAGAACAGGGTGGGAATCTGCTCTGAAGATTAAAATACTGCATGCCCCAAACAGTGCGGGATGTGCGCATCCAGGGACTGGCTGAATGACAGGTTAGTGCTGTGCACTGGAAGTTAACCACAGAAAGCTGTAGGTACCAGTGGGGTGTACCATCAGCTTTACAGCCCTTTATGTAACAACTCTGTCGCTRGACTGCTCTGGCAATGTAGAGCCAGTTCTTGCAGTGTTTTAAAGTGTGAGACACAAGAGTGTATTCACAGAGCACTAGCAAGGAAGTTGGTCCTTCTAGTATGTTTAAAAAAGTACCTCTTATGAAACACACAGTTGCCCGACCACAGCCTTCCTAGAACAAGGGTCTTTGTACACAGTTAAGTATGATATTCCTTTGGAAACACAGTGAGAGATTAAAATAAAAGGTTCCTGATACATGATCCCATAATATATCTCCCTATGGGCAATCACAGTCTAAAAATTATTAAAAGTCATTTCTATATTTAATGTGCTCAGGCTCCTGTCTTGCCACTAATATTACAGAGTGAAACAGAACATAAAGTTTCTCCTTATTATAAAAATGCTGCTGCTTCAGAAATTCCCTGCTTGAATTAAAGTGTCTGCTCAGTGCTTTGAATACAGATCACCAGCAAAGTGACTCACCAGCCATCCTGTGAGAGGAACACACTCTGAAACCTTGGCAGAAAACACCATGCTGAGAAAATATCAAAGCTTATCATCTTGTGTATTCAGAAATCACTCACATGCTTTCAATAGTTTTGAAATGGATTAAAAACACACCCATAGTTAAACCAGTTCAAATGTTTATGTTGAAAAAGATTAAGGTCTGGCAGAATAAAGGAGAATGTTTTACCTTTACCTTGATCTTGCAGAAGGTCCTCATCCTGCAGTCTTGTCTCTGAGCTTGTGTGTTGGCCAAACTGGCTGCCATGCTGCCTAGAAAAACTCTCTGTTCTTGCAGGAGTTTCTTTCACAACCTCTGCCACTGGAGCATCCTGTTTTGAAGCAACRATGTCCATGTCTGCCACAGCTCTGTCTTCTGAGGTCATGGTTGTAGCTTCAGGTGTTGGTCCTGAAATTGTGTTGGTTGCCTCTGCCATCCAATTGTCTTTCTCCCGACTAACTTGCTCTTCTGAGCCAGGTTCTCTGTCGGAGATACAATAATCTTCCTCCCGATTTGTTTCTGTATCAGGCTCTCTACCCAGGCTAAATTCTTCTTCCTCCACCTGTTTTTCAGATCCARGTTCTCCACCTCTACTGGGACTGTACCCAGTAGAGGCTGATCCTGGGAAAGCTTCCTCCTGTTTGTCTGCACTTGCAGACTCAGTTTGCCTCTCAGTTTTGATGTCTTCATGGAAACTGGATTTCTCACTACGTATTGTATCTCCATCCAAATCACTAGCTTCAAAATCAGTGCTTTTCACTGCTGACACAGCGTCCTCACCTTCCTTTCTCACTTCAGCATCACTTGATTCTGCTGCTTGGTTTTCTTCCTTAGAAATTCCTCCAGTTTCAGCTTCRCTCATGCCCATTTGTTCAAAAAGACCTTCTCCGACACTAGTTCCCATTCTGTATGTGCCTTGTCTATTGTCATCTACAGGTTCATATGCTAAAATCTCTCCCTCAGAAATTCCTGTTTGAGACAAGACTAACGTTTCACTGAGTTCCTCACAAACTTCCTGGTCACCAAGGCCTCCCCATAAATCTGCAAGCTCAATCTCTTGCAGCTCAATTATTGGCCCTAAAATAGAAAAAATATTGATAGTTTACATTGGGTTTATGTTCTCTAGTATTGCATAAGAAAATTTAAATAAAAAGAAAAGGTATTCCCAAGCAAATATAAACTATCAGAAAGTACCTTGTGCAAACATGCATCTCAGAAACACAAAATTTCAGAAGGTCTTTGCCTGCAGAGAACTGCACTTGTTATTGTGTATTACACCATATTTCTTTTGAAATAAATGTTTCATAACTCTCCATACTAAGAAGAAAAGCTGTAATTTGCCTTGCATTTGATCCTAGCAATTAATTAATGTCCAATATCTTAAAAATATTTTACTTTCATGTAGATGACTCTCTGTGKTTTTTCTTTATGCTTCCATGTTCCTGGAGAAATTTTAGTGTAAACACAAAATTAACTTCTATTATTGCCCAATAAGAAAGAACAATTGTTTCAGGAAAAGTAGGCTTTCTTTAATCCTACTTCCAAAAAGTACTTCAGAATTTCATAGGAAGGAAAAGTTTTGGATGCTGAAGTATTTTTGAACATTGCATCACAGTTTGCAAAACATGTTTGCAAATTATGGTGTATAGGTCACAGCATTCATTTGGGTCCTTTTTTAGGCTCTGTCCATTTCGGGTAACACTTATAAAATATATATTAACTATACAACCTCATGTAACCTCCTAATGTTTTAACCACAGTTGAAACATCCCATATACTTACACTGTCTTGGGTTACAGAATCCCCTCTTAGCAATCACAGGGCTTCTGTCATAGAAGTCCACCAGTAGGGCAAGTATTTTTTTTCTATCTAAGAGCCCAACCTAGACAAAAAGATTACAATTATTGGGGTTTTCCTGTGGTTCTTGGGACTTACATCAACATTTGCAGCACTACAAAGGCACCATTAGCTAMGAATTACCTGTGACTGAAAATGATCCATTAGCAGAACATCAGTACAAATTTCAGAGAAGTGAATTTKTTTCATAGGGGTAAAAATGTCTTCTCTGGGCTTAGCTGGAACTCCTCATACCTATTACTTTGCAGGCACATCCTCTTGACAAATTACAGTTAGATGACTGTAACCACTTCTACCAAAAGRGTTCTTCATGTAAAGATCAAAGCTTCAACACTGCACACTTTCAGGWCAGATATCGATTGCCTGACAGGACTGCGGAAGAATTTTCACGTATTATGGGCTSTGCTGTATTATGTTAGTGACTGCACATTGTAGTTTGGTTTTGTGCCCCATCATTTCCTTTGAAGCATTATGTATTGGCAACTGCCTGGGAAAATAATTAGTCCAAAAATCTGAGCTATTAYGACAACCTCCCTAATTTCCTTTAAAAATGCATACACATTCGACTGCAGAGGTGAGAGAGGTATCTGTGGTTCCAGTGCAGAGGAACWTGCAGAGTTTATTAAGTCCTTGTTGCTCAGGGTGAGTGTATACAGGCAATAAAACCAGGAAAAGACAATGAAATGGGTCATTTCCAATCAGGAAATTGTAAGTTTAAAAAGTAAAGCAAAATTAAATGATTGCAAGTTTTCCATTTTATGATTAATTCCTGTTGTCATTATTCAAGTCCTGCCACCTTTGTARTCTCCCATTAGTGAAATATGGTAGTTAATTAGAGAACAGATTTACTTAAGTTCATTATTTGTAGCAAGTGGCTTTCCATCTGAATTACTGATTTCCTTTTCACATTTTGCTCTTAGATTAAAAACTGCAAAATGTAAAATTCACCAAGCTTTTAATTATTTGTGAACTTTTCCTGCCCTTAGGCTGAAGAAATAAAGGAAGAAGTTTGCTGCTCTTTTCTGGAAATGAGCTCAAGATGACCGCGTTGTTTATAATCTAAAACCGTAATTAATGGCATCGATGTTTAGGAACAGAGGATTTGAAAACAACTGAGAGATACTCATCGCCTACTGGTGAAGTGACTCCTAAGGAAGCTAATACTGAAAAGTAAGTGAATACATCACATTTTCTGCTACTGCAACACCTTTCCTCTGATGGGGATTGAAAGCTTTTTGCAAATTCTGAGGAAAGGATAGARCTGAAATGTAACCTGTCGTCCAGTCCAGTTTTAGTGTTTCAGAACTCCTGTAACTTAATTCTTGCTGGTGAAAAACTGCTGGAAATTACAGTTGAATTTCAGCCATGTGTGGGTTTGGAACAACAAATGTCATCACATAATTCTGTCCCTAAACTTACGAGATGTAGGCCCTGATTCCCAGTATCTTCATCTTCTTGACATTAATATACAAATAKCTTGCACATGCAAACATTTCTTTAGGCTGTTTGTTTTTCAGTTGAATGTATCAGATGGGGTTCTGCATCCATTTAGTAGATATACAAACACAGAACATGTTTCTGAAGATGTTACCAGATCACTGTGTAATATTTGGATTCTCCATTCAGTATTTCCACTACACACACAATTTTCTCTTTAAATTTCCTCAGCTGTTACTTGTCACAATCATCTGCTGGTTGCCTTGAAGTTGGCAGCAGTAATGTAAGGCTTTATTTTATTAAAAAGGTAAATCAATGAATGAAGTATTATTAAAAAGAAAATAAAAATGCTGGTTTGGGATTCAGATACTTTTTTGTCATGTTAAAATAATATACTTGGAGGGTTTAGATAACTTGGATTCTAGAAGAGTTTTTTGTGATTTAGATGAAATAATTTTATATTTATATATTGTTAGAAATAGTAAATTCCTTTTCAGAAATTCCCGGATATGAATTAGGGGTATATTTTCCACCTTGTTTTAACATTTACAATTTATACAGATTTGCCATTCTRCCAGAGGTCTTTGTTATTTCAGGACACTTTTCCTTACAACTTACCTTGGGGAGGAATGTGTCACAGTAAAGCTATCTATAGAMGAGAGGAGCATTAGAACAGGAAAACCATTTCCAAGGTCCTATACCCAGTTACGCTATCTTTCTGGGTTCCTAAATTTACTAGCAAAGGTCGTGTTTCTYTGCACTTTGCGTTTGACTGGGGAGGCTGATGAAAGATTCCTGCCCATCAGCCCTTCGTACTGAGTCTTGTTGGCAGGACAGGTACAGCATCCACTATAAATAACAGCAGACCATCTGTGTTTGTACAACCGCCCAAAACTTGTCTCCACTTTTTAATGAGTGCCAACTCTAGTGGCTAGAGAGTYGAAACATGTAGACCCAATTTTCTTGTCACCTAGATATTGGCAGGTGATGATTCTCAGCTGTTTTCAGCAATGCTCTGTGATCTATGAGTAATTCCTTTAGCAACACAGACTAAACCAGACTTGCCATTTAATCAGTGATAGGTCAGTGTTTAACCGCTTGATTGTTTTTCTAGAAATGTGATGTGTGTATCTTGGACACCACAATATGCTKGTTAGGGAGCGAGATGGGAAGAACAGACACTCAGAAAAGGTCATGAGAAAGCAGACCTTGTTGCTGTACTGCAAGRAAGGTAATCAGAAGTTTTCATTAGTTTGAAAACTAATCATCTCTGACTAAATTCAGTTACATTTAAAGATCCTGGGCTTAAAACATCCCTGAAAATTAATGCAGATTCTGTTATGATGTATAAAAGAAACTATAGTTGATACACATGAGCACAGAGCGACAATAAGCTTAAAATTCCCAGAGCTATTGCCTTTKGGGGCATTAGAGCAGCAATTCAACTGTGTTCTGGTATTGTCTTGGAAAGTTTCTGCTTCAGTGTATAGTCCAAGCTGTTCTTGCTGAGCTGCCATCCTTCTGGATGCATGCATTTGAAATCATAATAATGATCATGTGGATACCTTCTAATTTGACTGTAATTTAAACACTGCTTTCTCAGCTCTCTGGCCCTAATTGCACTCACTGAGGCAGCCAGCCACACTCCCCATGCAGACTGGAATAACTGCCTGCTACCAAACAAATGTAAATTAGGAACTGAAACAACTGCTTTGCTGTGCTTTGCAGAATAAGTACTACAGGTAATGGATCACATTCAAGTGGTAGAAGTCCTTGGGTTAGTTTGCATCTTTTATTTTCCCTGTGGGTACAGTGTGGCAGGACTTATTAGAGCTATACAAAAGAAATCAGGTCAGGTTTAAAAGAACTGCATGGTCCACACTACAGTTTAGTGAACTCAATTTGCAGAGCCAGGCTACCTCGAAGGCTAGAAACAGCAACCATGKTTGTGCTCTGATCATTTTTTTTGGGCAGTGACGGCGTCTGTGCTGATAGCTGCTCACTCTTGCTATGTTGTGCTAGTATTTTTGGCTCTTTGCCTCTGAGATTCCACTGGGATTAGTAGCATGGAGATGGTGATTACTGCCACAGAAATAATAGGAAGAAAGTCACATTAAAACATGAAAAGGAAAGAAGGGATCCTTTCAAAATGCATGGCAAAGATAGGACTTGGCTTTATGTATTACTCTACCCCGGAGGATCCGCCATARCTCTTCTTGACAGAGCAATAGGAAAATGAAATATCTTCTAACTGAGAAGTAGACACATTTCTCATCCCTGAAACAGCAGCTTGCCTGCTATTCTCTAAAACACACCATTGGTGTTGAAACGTGCTCTGTAATCCCATTCTCTTAGAGGTAATGACATTATTAGCATGACATTGTAGAGCACAGTTCTTTCTGGGTAGGCATGCTGTAAACATCACTAGAGGAGTGCTGGATGGAATATATAATTTATGTAGGGAAGAAAACTGTAAGATTATGGCAACCATTTGCTGTGTAGTAGCCAGCAACTGGCTAACTGAGGCTACTCATAACAAGTACCATACTTTTTGGATGAAGCCCAAGTTTTTAGCAATAGCTTATGCCATTGATTCTTCAGCTCCTACTATTTACTGGTTTTCTAATAAGTCTAGCTTTTTTTTTTTGTCTTTAAATGGGGATGCAGGTGTATTCAGAGGATGATAGATAGAGTTTAGAGCTGCTGAAAACCAAATTATGGCTTTTGAGTTCCATTTCCAGCTCTGTAACTGACTCATTGTATTTTAATTTCCTGTCTATAAACTGTCGCTGAAGTTCACAGTACTTTTCTCAGAGAAGTTGTAAAGATAGATTATTTTGCATTTTAAATTTAAACTATTATGAGACTTATTGATAGAAGCCCTAAAGGTGTATAAATTGATGCAACATAATTAACGCAATATATGTTACTATTGTAGTACTGTGCACATTAGTTAAGGTCAATCTATATCAAGTCATCTTTGCTGAAATATRTCTGAATGTCTATTTCTAAATTAGCACCCAAACATTCTGAACATGCCGTGGGAACAGGTAATGACCAGAAGTAGGAAAGGTCGTGGTTAATTTCTTTTCCAGAATCATCGAACTTCAGCCCCAAGTCATCATGTTAGGTCATTCAGTTTCTAATTAGCCATCAGCTTATAGGCTATTGGCTATTTCTGTGTCTAAGAACTATGAAGACAATGCAGCAGCTATTGTCCACTAAAATAATGCTGAGTAAGCACAAAGAGAGCATCTGGAGTCGTGAAGAATAAAAAGAAGGCAATGACCCAGAGAAATACCAAACTGAAAGCATCACCGTATTGAAATTAGGTTGAGAGCTGCTTTGCCTACCTTTCCATAATCACAATCTAGGAAGAGACCAGTAAACATTTGCCTCCACATATCACGTCTTATTGCTTCTTGGAAGACGTCAGCACACTGGCAGAGATGCTTCAGGATTTCTTGGAACATGTCATTTGAAAAATGTTCAGTGTAGAAATGGACATACTGTGGAGAGAAAGCAGTAGTGTAAATGGTTAGCTTTCTTCAAGTATTTTCACCTTTATTTGAAACCTTATAAATCTATTGCATGCAATGAATTTGCAGTTTAATCTGCTAATGTAATGCAAACTTGGTGCATGGATGCTACGCTGCCTACTTTGTTCCTTCTTTCAGAAGCAGCAATATTCTCCAAACAAGCCTGGCAGGTTGCTGCACTAGGCACTGCACAAATAAATACATCTTCAGTAGCTCCTTTCCTGGCCCAGAGGTCACTTATCATGTTCAGTGGTTCAGAGATGCTGGATCAGAACCCCTCCTATGAAATGTCATTGCTTAAGCTAGGTTATCTCAGGGAGGATAGAAGTTCTCCACGGTCTTCTGCAGCATTTAGTATTCCTGACTTTACTCCCAAGGAGGCATTTTGAGCCATTAGTTTTTGCAGAACTGACAGTCACTCAACTCTCTAATGCCACAAAATGACCATTGCCCACAATTTTGGTGTTTAGAGAACCAGTCTGGATACAATAAAAAAAGGAAAGAACCTTTTGAAAATGAGCTTGCTGTCACCTAAGTCCTCTGACACTGGGAATACTACTGACTCGAGATTTATTTTAAGTTCTAGCATTGGAGACACTTTAACACTTTGGATTTATAGCCATGTGGTTTTTATGAGCAAAAGCAATATGGTTCTAAAAATGTGGTGTGCATGACAAAATAATAATGGCCATCAGAACAAACCACAATCCCAAAGCCTGTGCTGAATTATTATAGCAGGTTTCTGGAGCCAGCCACTGTAACAGGGAGCCCATACGGTTAAAAGGAGGAATTTGCAAAACACAGAATGTTTCCCCTTACTCCATTTTTAGAGTATGGATACCTGACATAAGTGCTAGAACATCTTAGACTTGTTGAAATGCCGCACAGGCATTAATGAACTGAAATAYTAATATATGTTGTTATTATTCATGTCTATATTGCATAATTTCCAAGTATACAGGACAAGCGGAGAAGAGAGGAAGAGCAGAGAAGCAGCAGCCAATGGCCTGAGGAGTGGTTGGTGGGAAAGAAGGACTCCTAATGCAATCTATGTTTTTTCTGCATTTCAGCATAAAAAGAGAGGATGTAGGTGGGTTGGAGAGAAGGTGGCAGATTTGGGGCTACGTGTATCTACTAGCTTTTCAGAGCTATTACAACCCGGAGCCCTGTGACAGATGAACCTTRAAGATGACAGCAGTTGGGAGGAGGCAGGTTGGGCAAGCAGTTTGTTATTTTGTATGTCATCTTGGTGACACATCCAAAGGCTTGTGTATTAACACTGCTGCCTAACAGCTCCACAGAAAATTTTTTAGARGCTTATGTTCAGCTATGTGGGCAGGAGGAACTATCATAGAGTCATAAGCTTTTCTTAGCTGATGTGTGTGAAGCACTCTACTGTGTAAAGTACTGCACACATAATAAGCATACATTTATTTATTGTTAACCAAGASATTTTGACACCCATCAAAAGAAAGCTGGCACGCCTCCTTCTTGCTATTCAGCGTGAGACCTCACTCTAGTTTGTGAACACATTATGATCAATAACAATGGATCTTTGCTTTTTGTTCCTCCTGATCTCCATAGAAATCGAGAAAGCCACATGCAATCATGGAAAATAATCTCACCTTTAAGGACTGATTCTGACCCTACAAAGGCAATGTGAGTATTTCTCTTGGTGTCAATAACTTTGTGTCAGACTGCTGGGGGTTCTGCATGTTAGAGTACGAAGCCTGTGAAATAAACTATTAAGGACTGGTCTCTGGGATTTAAATGCTTTTAATATAAAAGACCCCAAGAGCTTGTCACGAAGGATGTAAAAATAAAACAGCCACTGTTTGCATGTCTGAAAAAAAAACCCAAAACCCAGCAACAACATATGAGGTCTCTACTGAGTTTCTAACAGCCTTTAGGTAACCCAAAGCTGCACTGAATTCAAGGAAGAAAAAAAAAAGTGCCATTTAATTTTAAGGTCCATTAAAAAGCAATGCTTTCCACATGTGAAAGGGCCTCGACCAGTGTGGAGAAAGATCATCTCTCCTTCTGGTTTTGGTGGATGATGCAAACTGATGAACAAAGGTAAATTGTAGCTGAGGATTAGAAACAGCCCTGTCCTGAGAGCGAGGCCTGTGATTATGGAACCGTTTCCCAAGGGAAGTGATGAAAACCTCATCATTTGATTCAATTAAAACCGGACTGGAAAAAGCATCAGAGAATATATTCTGAGAACAACATTGCACCRGCTGGTAAATCAGACAGCTTGACAGTCCATGTCTTTTGTACTTCTGATSTCTGTTGTCATCTCTTTAATTGAGTTAAAGTAAAGAGTACACAAAATGTATTTTAAAACATATTTCTAATGCTAATGGAGCATGAATTCATTCAGTGCTTATACATGTACCATAGGGGTTATRGATTGATGCTTCATTTCAGTGACAAAAGCAATTCTGTGGGCTCCCATTACCCACAATAGTTCTCTTAATTAAATGCAGTTATTCTGAGGTTAAATTTAAAAATACCTCATTTCATGCTTAAAAAARCCTTCAACAAGTTATCATAAAAATGCATCTCTGTGCAAACTACTGAACATGTGAGTCTCCTGGGAGTGAAGAAGGCACAAATATCACACATGGTTGCTTGAAATTAGTCTCTGCACAGCTGCTTTCTACTCTGTTTTTAATTATTGTAACAGCACCCACTAGCACTGCTGCAATTGAGGGTCTGTCATTATTTCTATTCTAAACATCCCTTTTCACAGGTTTAATTACCCAGCCATAAAATTTAGCTCTGTGTAGGTAGAAATGGCTGGCAAAGTCTTGGCCTGGAGAGTTTTTCAGTAAATATAGTTTGAACTGATGTGGTTGTTTTCACATTGATGAAGAATAGAGTAATGGAGTGAAACTTCCAACTACATTTATTGATTTCGGTGAGTTAAAAACACACTTCTGATGTTTCTTAATGACAGCTTTTGATTTTAAAACTGYGTATTTTTCAGCCTGGTTATGCTTCTCACACATTTATGACACTTGTTGCAGTTTGGTTATGRTTCAGGCCAGTAATAGTTCAGGGCAAAAATGGTAGAGCTTCTCATCCCAGTTCATYACTTGTTAGGTTTTTCTATGGTTAATAGAACTTAATCAGAAATAACAATACTTTGGGGATAGCACTAATTACCTCAGGCTAGTGGTTATATTGGGACACCGAACTTCCCTTGAGCAGCCAACCCAAAATCTGAATTCACAGGTGATTCAGGGCTTTGTCATTCTAGAAAGGGACTGAGAGGGATGTCCTAAACACCACTGTTCCTAGAGTAACTTCTCAAAGAGCAGCACAGGCTGAAGCTCTGAGGAAAGCCAAATACTTCCCCCTTGCTGGCCAGAATGGAAGGRTTGTGACAGCAGAGGATGGATATGGAGATGGAACATGAAATGTCCTGATACAACCAGTTACCTGGGATGCTGGAGAAGTGAAGCCCTTCACTTACTCATCTTAGCTGTCCCCAGGGAAATGCTACTGCTTTGTGATAAACATCATATTCTGAATCAGATGCTCTTATTTCATTTCTCACCTCTGTGAATTCATCTATGTTTACTTTTTTTTCCAATGTGTCTACGATTTCCAGCTTCCTGTCATAGATTGCTAGTAAAAAATGAAGGGACATTCGTTTAGAAAGCACACGGTGGTTTTGCACATTGTACACATTTTTTTGCAGACTGTTATGTTACATTAACTTTCTTCTCATGTTGGATTACATTTATTTGAGGTTATCCTACACAATAGCTGAAGCATCTGACTGTATAGAGGCTATCTAAATCTGATTCTTACATATTTATCTTGCTGAGAATCTGCACTTATCTATTCAGAACTGTATGGTCATATTTATTCTTGACATATGTTGGTGCAAATTGCAATGATTTTAACAGTACTTACAACTAATTATGTGAGGGAAGAAATGATTTTTGATTTAACAAACGGATAAAACAGCCTTAAAATTCTGGGGACACGGATTCTGCTTTGCAAGAGTGGAATCTGAAAGTCAGTAATTTTCTCAAGAAGCTCTGTGGGAATATTTTTACTGATTATGATATTCAAAACTATCTTTTGGTCAGCTTCTGGGCTGCTATAATGGAACTGAGAAGGTATGTCAACTGTCTACATAGATTTCTGAATGAGGTCCTTGAGCACAGACATGCTATTTCTGTTGGGATTATTTTTCTGTTCTTTCTTCTACAATATATAAGGAATAAAGAGAAAATTCACTATAGAATGCATCTTAAGCATCTTGTTGCTTAAGACATTCCTACACTGTACATTATCTTTGTTAAACTATAAAACAAAGCTTATTGTTCCATTAATGTATATTGGATGCTATTAAATGAAATACATTAAGAAATGGAGCTGCACTGTTAGTGAAATATGACATAAAGCACCTCCAGCATCTGGAGAGCAAGCATCTGGACAGAAACCCCCTTCTCAATCTCACGTCCCAGTTCACACTGGAGAACCACAGCCACCACAGCAGGAGCACAAGGGCCGTGTTTGGCATTCGCACAACGTACTGCAATATAGGATGATTACTCAGAGGAACAATTCTGTAATATAGAAAGGGCTGAGCAAGGGCAAGCTCTAGACAGAGGTGACTTCAGCAGCAAGCAGAAATGCGCTCTGGAGGTTCCCTGCTTATCATCCCATCTTCCAGCAAAGGCAGATTTGTTATTATTGATGATCATTACAGGCTATCGATGTAAAGGGCTGGCAGCAGGCTGTATGTTGCCACTTCAATGTTGCTGGCTTTATCTATTCAATTATCATTATTCAGGGAGGTCAAGTGTAAGCTATGTAAAGTGGACAGGAATTATGGAAATCTTTCTGTGCCGAGTGCTCTGATACAGAGGCCCTTGTGCTGCGTGTCACTGGCATGCCTGGGACTGGCAAAGGGAACGGCTAGACAAGATGTGTGATTTGGTGGAGCGTTAGGTAAGCTTCAGCATTTTCCCTGAAACCATAAAAGGTAACAACACTGTCAGACTTTATTTTTTTCGATCCTACCGTTCGTCCATACTTCCTAGTATGCCAAGCTGTCCGTGGGATTTCCAAGACTTCCCATGAGACAAGGAACACCGTGGGATAGAGTAGGTGAAGGAAGTTGTTACAGTGATTCTTAAAAATTGGTAAGCACATGGCAATGTCTGGCTAATGCAGGAGGTAGGTGGAAAGGGCCTGCACCTGACCTTTCTATCTCTCTGAAAGATTTTTTAAACTTTTTTCCATACTTTTCAAGATCACGTTAATGAACCGCATGGTGGTTCAGTCTCCAATCTGTCTGAAGATTTGTGGTTAATATCCTAGCTGGTGCAACTATCCTCAGAGATTCTTTCTCTATTATCAAATCCATTCACTGTTTGGTCACAGTTTGCATCAGAATTCAGACCACAGAAATGAAACTAAAGGAGACACATCAAAAACTTACCTTTTTTCATATCTATGGGAGTAGAAGCAATGACATCCAGAAAAGACCTCAGGGCACTCTGAACCTACAAATTAAGGTAATAGTCAAAGGCCTGTTTCATGCAGACAACAGTAGGCAATTACTAAAATAAATCACCTGGAATAATTAGTCGTATGGGCCAGCAGTGCTTCTTACCACACATCATTGGGCCCTGTTAAATGTAGACCTTGTCTATGTTGTGCTGTGTGTAATCACAGGACAATTTCCCAGGGGTCTTGTGTGACTTGTAAGAAAGATGCTTGTACCAAGAGATGTATTACAATTACTGCAAATCTCATCTTTTATGAGTTGCAGTACCAATTTGTATGAGTCACAGGGGCAAGAGGAAGATTTAATGGAGGCCACAGGAGTGCAAGAGTGGCTGCCCTGGACCTTTTTAAGGGGATTCTGAGGGATAACCAGCTGCAGAGAAGGACATCCAGTGATGAGGTATGTATCCAACAACCTCAGGAGTTTCTGAGTACCTTACGGGGCATTTAGCATCCCAGGACCTCTGTGGAGAATGCATCGGAATCCTTCCATGTGCTCATGGGGAACCAGGGCTTGGTGAGGCTAAGTGGTAGATAGTGACCTGCATCCTGACCCTAGGAGATGTCAGGGCCATCATCCATCCTTGTGCTCCATGCTGCCATGCCAGGGCAGACGGCACTACCCCAAACTTCCTTTTCCTCCTGTCTGGAACAATCATAGCAGTGTGTTAACAAGGATCATCTCTAGTTACCAGTGCAACCGGTATTCTGCCACTGACATCCACTCTCCACTCTTTGAACTGAATTGCCAGGGCCTCCTTTCTCATCTCTTTCACCTGAGACTTCATATTGTCCACCTGCTCCCTTTCCTTACGTCTGTTCTTTGCCTCAGACTTCATCCTGGCCAGCCTGTAGGACATGGGAATATGGTTTAGAAAGATATCATCATAAACATATTTAAGCTAGATTAAGCCTACCCTGAAGAACAAAAGGAAAGGAAATAACTTCTTACTGAAATTCTTGTCCTTCTAGTACAAGCAGATTTTTTTCCAAAGAAATACTTCATGTTTGGGGCACAAAATTACTGGTGTGACTATGGGACTAGATATTAGTAATCTGTGTTTTCAGAGTGCAGCTCCAAGGAGGTGAGAGTATTTATATCCTGACATGTATAATCTCCTGAAATCTCATGTAACTATGAATCTGAAGAAATAACCTCTGAGTGTCAGATACGTGCATGTGGAGAGAGCCTCTTGTAGAGTATACGGTACACATTTAAGGGAAAATCATCTGTACAGCTCTCCTAGTTTGTGTAGTTTCAACAGTGAYAAATTTTACCTTCACATTTATAATGGCATTAATCATTTATTGTGTAGATGTCCTTCAATTTTCTTTCAATTTTAGCAGGACCAGAGGTGCCTAATTTTGCTACACTTGATTTACCAACAAAATTGCATCAGTATGCATTTGTCTCAAAGCCCAAGTACCATTTCACATGAGCACTTCACTGGCAAAGAACAACATTCAATGAAATTTCTTAAGCAGTCTCACACAATAAAGTCCTTACTGCCTTAGGACAGGGATAATACACCAACCTCTCGGTCATTTTGAACACACAGAGTTTGCAAGCTTGGGCTAACAGTACCTCCCTTTCCTCTTCCTTCTGTTTTCTTTGCTTCTCTAATCACCCAGMCATGTTTTTCCCAATCCTCCATTTYGCACGACAGAAGAACTGAATAAAATTGATCCCGTAGAACTCATCTGCTTTGGTTTTTACTCTGTTCATTTACAAAATGGAAAAAAAACCTTTAGGAAGTTCAAAATGCTTAAAGCCAAAGGATCAGTTCATATGGGGAGAAGAGTTCCTGCTCACGGAGGCTGCTGGAATCTCTCTGCATTGCAGCAGCTGCCCTGCTCACCCCTGCGGCTCTCACTTACACCCTCTATAGCTGGTCAGAGTAAGGGAACTGCTCCTCTTTTGTGCCTGAGAAAACACTAGTCCAGAAACTATATTTTAACTAAYGATTTCTGCTGCCTTCCTCCCCCTGTGTTTCACATATTGTGAAGATGGGATGATCCTGCTCCCTGCTCCCTTCTCTTGCTATGGAGTCATCCTAGAAATTATAAAACAATGATATTTTCTTTAATGAATAGAAAGGCCTATTTAACATGTTACAGCAATACACTTTGATCACAGTCAGTTTTATCACTAGGTACTTGTTCTTCATGGCCACTTATCACAGAGGTTTCTTAATGAATAGCCGGGTTCCTTAATCAATCGTGGGCATTGCACAAGTGCCTGCTGAGGCAGTTCAGCCTGCGGCACTTCRATAGCAGGGGAAGGATAAAATAATTTCCTGTCTTCTGACTTCTTCAGACACAGCAAAGAGGAGTTATGTAGCAGGTACCAAGCTAAATGGACTAACAGATTTTTCTCCAATGTATGCTACAGACAGAAAGAGAAAACCAGACCATTTCTAGCYGCAGCTGCTCCTCAGGAACGGTCTGCAAGCTGAAAGCAAAGCTAAGGCCATGCTAGGAGTTGCCAAGGTGCTCTGGTGATTAATCTGGGCAGTGCCCAGCACGGGTTATGTTGGGTGCTGCACCTGCACTGTGCTGCACTTTGCATTTACTTCTAGGGTCCTAAACAGCAGGCAGCTGCATCCTCTGCCTGGTGTCTCTGGTGTGGGACAAAATGTTTCCCCCTTAGGCAACAACGGCAAAACAGGCTGTAACAGTGCTGGGCACCCATTTCAAAGTGAGCTCATTTCTGTATCAGACATTTCCAGATAAGATGAGATGGCAGCGAGGGTGACTTCTCCCTGCAGAATGAAACATGTTTCTTCAGGAAGACAGCCGCCTAACTCCCACACAAGGATGGGTGACTCAGACTGAAGGACTACCATCCCTGGACAAAATAAAGTCTCTGTTTCAGGTATCAATCCATTTGGATAAGGAATTTCTCCCATCTGTTCTCCTGCATGCCTTGCCTCCCAGTCAGGTGGCAGTTAAGGAGAGGCTGGAAAAAGCCTGAGAGAGCTCACTGAGGACTGRCAAGCTTTAGCTAAGAACCTGTGGTGAAATCCTGCCTTTCCTGAAGGTAACRGCGAGGGTCCCAGGAGCTTCATTGGGGTCAGAATTTCAGTCCTCATCTTTCTGGTGCTTATGTGAGAGATTTTGAGCACAGACTGGCATTTCTCTTGTAACATTTTTTTCCTGTTTATAAAGCCAGTGACTCACATTAGGAGTCTCAGTGCTACATGGTGTCAGTAAAATCCTCTGTGCTGCTGTGATTTAAGAATCCTATGCAAATTCCACAATACAGCCATCACAAATATGTAAATCCTGAGCTGCTGTGGATGCAAATCCCATGATACTACTACCAGCGAATAGGCAAAACCTGCTACAGCTATGGCTACATAAACCCCCGTGGCAGTGCTGTCTACAGAGAGATTGATTTCTRCAAGTCTTGATAGTCACTTCCTTTGCATCAGCTCTGATAGCTACAAATTGAGAACCTGTCTCCAAATGTAAACATGGACTTAACAGCCAAGGCCAAGATAACATGTCACTGGTGGCCAACGCTTTGCATTCTACAGGAAAATCAGACCTCTCCAGAAATAAGCTCTGACTCACAATGAAAGCTAAGAGTATTTTCGCAGAAAACAAAACAAAACAAAAACAACAACCAAACAAACAAAAACCCAACCCAAACCCCAAGGAAATGTTATGTATTTTAATTAAATTCCTTTTGCAAAATAAAAATGAGATATGGTTCTGAATTTCCTGCATCCAGGTGTCCCTCTGTGAAGCAATATGAATGGTGAAACAGTCCCCAGAACAAAGGTGTGGCAAGGCTGGCATCCTAAACATCCCCCCAGAACAGTCTGTGCTTGAGTGAAAGTTTACTGAAAAACATGATGTTTCCCCATCATGTTTGTTTCAGTGGATCAGCATTTGAAAAATAAAAAATAAAATTGAAAATCTTTTACCAGCTCTGGTTGTACTACTGTATATCTGCTTATGAAGAAAAACCAAAAAGCTGAGCTCCTACACACTGACCACGATCAGTCAGCTATAATTATTTTTATCTGTGGGGAAAAAGGACATAAGTGACTGTGTGAAATTCATTTATCACACTGCGTTAGTTGTATTCACTCAAGGCGTGTTCCTATGAACTGTAACAGTATGTGGACTAGAAATGTAGAGAGACAGAAACCCAGAGCAGTAGAGAGAGATTTAACATATTATTTTATTCATTATAATACTAGGAACTTCAATTATCTTAATTTAGAGTTTATGCATAAGACATGTCAACATTTTACTTCTCTAATTCCTGACACTGAAACCCTGAAACCAATTTTCAAGCTGTATGTACTATTTATTCAAATAGAACAGACAGCCATTCAAATAGAAGTCATTATTCTACAAACACAGATCGAGAATAAAGTGATCTAGTAAGGAATGAGCAACTTTGACATGATTCACAAGCACCTCTGGGTCATCTATAAGCACAAATGTTCACTTCTATATTTTTCTGAATAGAGCAATGAAAATGAAAGCATTATTGTTCACCTAATGCACTCACATTCTAACCCTCGCATATTGTAAGATGCCATGGAACCTTCTTCCAATATTCATTAAATATTATACTAAAGCAAGCAGCCTAGAATACACCCCAGAAATAAGCAACATAAAATACAAAACAGATTCTACTTTAAAGGGAAAAATGAACCTGAAAGGGAAGCCTAAGTAAAAATCCCAGGAGAAGGAGTTTCTACAATGTGCCAGGACAATATTGTTGTTGGTTTGGTCAAGAGAAATCATCCTGAAGGAGGAAAAAAAGGTTATCTTTTTACGAAGATTGGAAGAATATAGAAGAAATGATCTGAAGAGTCCACAGACCTTTGCTACTAACACCTGTCCTAAAGAACTGCTGTCACTAACCTCAACCGGTTTGAAAGCAGTTTGCATTCTGTATGTAATTAAGATAGAGTCTAAAAAGGAATTATATACTTGTGAAGGGCAGAATATCACCTTAAACAGGAATAACTAGTGTCTCATTTTGTGTAACATGTTCTGGCATTTGTCCTGCTTCTCAAGTTTTTATGAGACAACTACCATCTCTGGCACTGTGCTCCACAAGGTTCATTTTGTTCAACACTTCGCCTGCCAGGCTGCACTCACACCATTCCTTTTGTAAAACAGAGACCAAGACACCAGCTCTGGTCTTGTGACCAGCCACACTTTCAACTCTCTCACCTCTCTGATGTTGTACCTGGCATCTCAGTTTTTAGCTCCTCCGTGACCATCTTCATTCCTCTCAGGTATGGGCCTGGTTTTGTAGAAATACTATACTGAGGGTTATGTCTCATCAGGTATTCACCAAGAAAATTAATGGGGTTAAATGTGGTTGGTTCTTTGTCTGGTGCAAGCACATTCTTTCTTTCCACTTCCATTAACAGTTTTTCCATTCCTGGGATTAATGTAGGTAGGAGTTTGTCAAGCAAATAGATGCGAGTATCTAGTGACTCTTTCTCTTCACTGAACCACTCTTTGGACAGCCAGTCACAGGGTTCTCTCCTCTTTACCTTTTCTTCTTTTGCCTTTTGTGCGCGAATCATCTTCACCTTTGTCTCCTGCAGACTCAGACACCTCTGCTGTACCTTTTCATAAAAACACTCTTTCCACGGAGCATAATTACTAAGACATGGCAGCTCATCATTCCCCAGATTTCTCTTCAGTTCTGTGGCAGTCATATTCTTACCTCCAAGCCTGGGATGTTTCAGAGCTGCCGTTTGGGCTGCTGCTTCTGGCTGAGCAGCCATMCTTCAATCACTGTGAGACAGAACAAAAGCAGCGTGTTATATAATGCCAAAAGATGCAGCAGTGTCCTAGCAGATGACACAGGAAGAAAGTCTATTGTTAGGAATTAACTAATATTCTTTTTCTATGTTCCTTTTTTATTCTGTTACTGCTGCTTTGTAGTCTTAAATAAATACAGCCCCTTTACTTCAAAGATCAGTAAATGATTTATAAAGATTAATTATGCATCACAACAGCCCTTGGAGACAGAGCAACTAAATAAGTGTGTTCCTTTCTTACGGGAGAAGAAACTGAGACACAGAAGAGAAGTGATTAATTCCAGGTCACTTAGAGACTCAGAAACCAAGTGGTGAACAGTGCTCGGAAGTCTTGTCCCCCAGTTCTATCCAATGGATTCCTCTTACCCCCAGTAGCATTATTTCTGTTTACGTCCCATTCCATACCTCCAGGAAATCCAGTGGATATGAGACAAAGGAAGTAAGTAATGGAAAATACCAGATGCCTAGGAGCAAGATTTCTCTACATGCCTTCTTCTGCTTCATCTTTTCTGTAGCTGTGAAAAACAGTGAGGAAGCTTGTCCCATAGCCTACTTAATTTCAAATTTGGCAACTGTATTTTCCTCTGGACATTTTGTTAAGGTAACAAGGACACAGGTGTGTGGGTCAGCAGAGCTCCTACAGAAAGGGAAACTATACCATGAACTCTATAATTAAGCTGTTCACAAGCACTTAATCTTGTAGATTGTTCTGTAAAAGACAGACCTACAGAGAGTTGCAGATATCTCCCTTTACAATTTCCCAAACTCCACTGTTTTCTTCTCAAAATGTTAATTCTGTGAAATATCAGGAAGAAACTGAGTTGCTCACAAGGCACAATTTGAAAACTATTGCTATGTGTCCCCACATGTAACTGTCTGCAACTGTAACAGCACTTACACATACAGAATGGCCTACCTACTKGATTCAAAGCATGAAAAATCACGAGCACGCTGCAAAAAACCCAGCACAGTGTTAAACAACAGCAAAGGAAGGGTGATATTAACAGAGAGAGCCTAACGCCCTTCCAAATTAAAGATGAAACTCCACTCTGAACTTGCTGCCACACTATCCTTTTCAAGCTCTTACTTAAAAGTGCTTTTCACTAAGGCCTTYCAGTATCCATAGCAATACCATTGCTTTTGATATGTTTTGCTCTTCATGTTTAAGCATTTGTAGCTGTTCTGAAGAGAGTTCAGCCTTCCAGGAAATGCATAAATGTGATCTACAGCCCTCCTGGCACACAAATGTAATTACTAAGATGTTGACCTTCTGGTTCATAACCGTTGTTTGAGTCCAAATACTGCTAGGATGCTTCACAGCACTGAATTTCTATGTCTGTTTTCTTGATGGGCTTGTTGGCATCTTCTGGTAATTCGTTTTCAAAGATGATTACCTGCTGAGGAGTGAGATGGATTTATGGATCAAGCTGCCAGCCTGACCCACACAGAGGGTTTTAAGATGGTAGCTGGTTTTGCCACCGAAGGACATGAGCTGTAAAGGAGTCCAGATTTATAATGGTAGAAAGGGAAACCTGCCAACCCTGTCAAATTGTTCGTTCCTTAGGTGAATTTCTTTCAATAAGCTGTAAAACCAGACTCTTCCTGGTTCAAAGCAGGGTGTTAACCAAATGTTCTGGTCACATTCCAAATCAGCTGGTTTTGTTGTGCCAAAATAAACTGTTCTTGCAGTTTCAAATACTTATGTTATTTTTTAACATCCTTTATGAAACCCCTCTGCAGTTTCTGTGCAATGTTAAAGTGACAACTGCACTCTGCTTTGTAAGGTGATTGATTCTGAATGATGATGAATATATTTYCTACACTGCTCTCAACCATTTGTTAGGATGATTTTGAGGATTAGTAGATGTTTATAAAGTATCTCTATGTCTCTGAACAAAACAAAACAAAAAACAACTAAGTGTGACTGTTCTATCTCAATTCCATGGCATTCACATAATTCCAAGAGCGGAAGCAGAGCATGGAGAACTACGCCCACTGCTTTAATGCAGGACAGATAAAGAAGACTAAGAGGGTCTGGAAGAACACACAAACAGCACATAACTGTTAAAATAAACAACAAAGGAGTGCTAGAATCTGGCCCTGAAACTTGGAATTTGTTGAGGATTACAGAGACACACCTCCAGTTTGTATAAGACACCATTGGCTCATAAACTTCAGTGCTGATTTACATCATTAGCTGAGAATTTGGCCCATAATATATAGCGCTTTCATGGCCTATGACATTCCCAACTGGAGGCTTGGTTGTCCAAATAATAGTAAGCATGGTGCACAGAGACGAGCTTTAGAAACACCCAAGAAATTTGAAATGTGATATAAAGTTTCCTGTAAGCCTTTGTTCAAGCTGAAGGCAAGATAAGCTTTTCATTATTTAGTAGGATGCCACCTTCCTGGCTCCTTTTCTGTGAGAGAAATATTCTTGCTGGAATCCCTGCAGGTACAAAAAGATTATCTSCCCCGTTTTCTGTACAAAACCCAAATCTGCTCATAAATAAATTTTTATGGTTTCATTGTTATTCTGTTAGAGGATTTTGATGGGTGGGACAGGGCCAGGAAAGACTGAAGTTTGTCTAGGTAAATATTTTGGAGATGTTTGAGTTACAAAAGTCTTTTCAAAAACAGAGTCCAATCTCTTTGACGCTCTATCGCTCAGAAATAGTTTTGCCTTTCCCTAACGTGCTTCATAGAGCATGTTTATCTCACCAATCACAAAGAGCCCAATACCTTTTTCATACATGATCTTCTTTTCAATACAATTAAAATCTAAAAAGACTTTCTCTTTTGCTTTCTGAAGCTTTGAAGAACTGTTTTTCTTACCTTTGGAGCAGGTATCAAAATAGATCTTATTCCTCCTGCTTTCAAAGTGGCTTTGCAAATGAACAGGAATTTAATATATGCCCATCTGTTCTCAACCATTAAAAATCTTAAAGTGAATTAGGGATTTCTCAGACCTGCTGTGGAGCCAGGCTGTGAGTTTTACTCCTCTGTGTGTTTGCAGTTGCTAAGCAATAATCCCAAAGGTTGCTATGTCTCTTCCACGACTCAGAATTGCTGTAGGTTGTCTTTTGGCTTTGGCAGCCCAACAGACTCTTCTGTACTGAACTTAGATCACTGCATCACATGACTGAAAATAAAATAAAATAAAAAAGACTATGAATAGCAACAGACCACACTGAGGGCAAAAATAGTCAGAGAGAGAATCCACAGGTGCCCAGTGACAGGAGGTTTACCTTCAGATTCAAGGTTCATGAAGTCCAGAACTGTCACGAGTCCATTACAAGCTGAACTGAGGGCTGTATTAAGCAGATGTGAGAACCTGAGAGATAAAAATAAATCAATTTCAAACTCAATTTAAACATTTTCAGGCTCTCTTTTTTGTGAAGAACTGTGTCACTTTGAAGCAGCCTTGCAGGAAAGGCACGTACAGCACTAATAAGGGGGGAGTTTATAGTGCCATTTTGTCAGACTGCCTTTAAACCTGAATCTAAAGGAATTTGATGAATCACCTTTAATAATTTCTCCTATATTCTTGAAGAATAATATGCAACACAGGGAAAGGAGAAGGGAAAAGACAAAAACATCTACGACAGCCATTCTGCACTCATTCATACTAATGTRAATCAGAAGCCTGTTCAGTGATTTCCTTGGTGTTATGCAGGACTTCCACCTGAGACATTTATGGCAATTTCTGCCAGGAAACAAGGTTTATCTAACGTTGTGTCTTTCTTTGCATTTTGCACTGGAAGAGGCATGATCTTTGGATTGTCTACCTGCAGGCAAACTGAACTGTGACTTTATCTACAGTATTTGTCATTGGAACAGCTACACAGTACCCTACCCTCTAGCAGACTATTAGTCTCCATTTTATGGGACAGCTGAGCTTGTTACAAAACTTCAAATAGAGGAGGCTTAATATAAATAACAGAATTTTTCCAAAACCTGATATAGCTACTGCCCGAGTCACATTTGTTCTCTAGTTTAAGAACTCCGGAGTTTTAATTGCGGACTCAAAAATGTCATTYTTTGTCATCACCATCAAGTCACTTGTTATTTATTACAGCACCCACACCACCAAGGTAAATAATAATTAATTTGTAAAACTCTGGAACTGGAAATAGCTCTAAGTGACATGCACCCAGAGCCCCAACATAAACCCAGTACAGCATTTATGCTRCCCTTAAAAAAAGGTTTACTTTTGTTCCTAAGACCTGCCATAGAAGTTAGAAAATGTCCATGCTGTGTACAGGTTTTTTACAAGGAGGAAATTTGCTGAGAAACAACAATAACAATTGTACTTTAGTGGACAGTCAAAAGCCTCAATTTTTATTTTGCTTTTATACTTTTTTTTCTGGAAAGGAGAACTCTATAGAAATTCCTGGTGTTTGTACCCGGCAACACTTATTTTCCTCTATGTACTCCCGTACATATTTCAGAAAAATTTGTATGGTTGTAACTTCTATAGATAGCTTTGGCCATCTGTGCTAAGTGTCTCTCTGAAATAATGTTTCTTCTGGACACTCTCAAATACCACTGGAATGCCAAGTGTACCAGTGTAGTAATATGCCGTAGATGCTACAATATTGACTTGATTTCAGAATTCAGTATTTGTTTACAGAGAGGAAAAATAGCACACAAAAACCCACAAAAACTTGTAAGTCAACGTTCATGTGACAAATATGCTGTAACAATCATTTCTTTACTATCTGAAAAAACACGTATCAGAAGGAAATACACTCAYTGGAGTGTATTTCCAAGATCTGTTGAAATATAGCATCAATTATGTCAATAAAATGAAGCAGAAAATTAGTGCACAGGAATAATTTAAAATGAGGCTTTAAACTGGATTGTGCTCTTCTTCCCTCAAAGCAGTTTGCACATGATTAACTCCTGTTATCTCTTCTCCCAGGTGGGCTTGATTTTTCCCCTTTGCAATTCAGAATTYTGTTGCTATTATGATTAATTTGCGAAACTTTTTCTTTTTCTGGTATGAAACATAAATTAAAAAAATACTCTCCCTTTTCTTAAAGTGATTTTTTTAACCCCCAAGCAAGAACATACAAATAGAACTTGGAAGGTGGGATAAAAACGGCTCTATTTTTATTTTTCTGGAAGTGGAATCCCGTGGGTTAAGCAAACCTTTAATCGCACCCTATTTAACTTGGCTGTTATCCCTCAATGTTTTTGCTAAGCAAAGTGTATCCTTTTATTATGCCATCAAATACTTGCACTGTTGACAAAATAATGGGCTGAATATGTCATCACAGATGTTTTGCTGGAATTGCCTCTTCTATCTTTTTTTGTTTTTCTGTGGAAGATACATTTTGGGAGCACTCTGTTGCCTTTTGCAGCTGATGCCAAGATTATGCAATAAAAGCCCTGACATGTAGTAATAATAAGTTGTGTTAGCCAGAGAAATGTTTGCAGAGTATTAAAGAAAGAAAACAGTCAGTTTTGGAAATGCATACAAAACCAGCTCATGTATAGCTTCCCATCCTTTAAATAATAYATTGGGCTAAAGCTGCAGGTGCTGACCACAGTGCTTTCAGCACGGGGAAGAATAAGGCCACAGGCTTCCAGCCTCTTTTTTGTACCAACCATGATGCCGTGACCACAGGCTGCCCTCTAATTGCTCTTTTCAGTCAGAATATGTCTGCGTTAYAGCTTCTTCCTCCACATGTAAATTCCGCTGCTAAAAAACATTGCACATGCAAATTATACCTTTCTAATGACTTGGAGAACCATTGCAATCTGTKATTATTGTAGTTAATAACTGATATGTTGGATCTTTAGCTAACTGTAGATAGCAACTCCATTATTTACTTGTGGTAAATGTCTTTTAAAAGTGTTTGCTGTTCAAATACCTAGAAGAGCTACTGGATATATGAAAATTACACAAAAGTCTATTTTGGAAGCTGGTTTAAATAATCATTTTTTGATAGTAATCCCTGCATGACTGTTGCTCAAAATCCAGAAGGAAACTGCTGGAATACTCTGGGAACTTGCAGTTTCCCACCTATCCTCTCTATCAAAGCAGACRTCTCTGAACAGAAGCTACATGCCTTGAAGCAGCCCTATATTTGCAGGGAAACAAAGCAATAACCTAGGTACTACACTTTAGAGAAAGGTGAATAGCATTAAGATTCCTGTCATATGCCAGAGAAGAAAAAACTTCCCTATCCTCAGATGTGACTCCTGCCTCCACTGAAAATCATGGCAAAAACTTTACAGCAGCATGGCCTCATGTCTGGCTACCACCTCAACAGGGTACTTGGTAACCACAAAGAATCTCTTTCTGCTAAGCTTCACGATGCTTTGTATAACCAATGTGTAGCCAAGCACTTGAGTTCATGCTTCTTATSTCCCCAAAACCTTCTCCAAGGGACTACTAAGTGATTAGGATCATTTTTACCTGAAAGAARGAAATGCTTTGCCAGGAGACAAAGCACTTTTTCAGTTTCACAGAAAAAAATACAGAAAAATGTAATTAGGAGAAAAAACACCATATTTGAGTAAAATATAACAAAAAGCATCTACAATGAATATAGCAGCAAACCTAAATAATCTTTAAAATTATTGAAAGCAAAAAGGTTCCCATGTGCTCCATTATATTGTTGATCTATGACATTTTTAGTTCACGTTTTACTTCTGTTCTTTCCTGAACTGGGTACGAACGAAATAAAAAGGTGACTAATATGGTCTGAAAAATATACTTTACGCAGTTTAGCTGGAACAAGTAGCAAATATTGWTAGGAAAGAAGTTCTGTTGAAACTACAGATAGGGCTTTTTTCAGTAGCCACACCTAACAGCCTTACTGGTCTAGCTATGTCATTTGAAAGTGTGAAAAAATCTGGTACATGCAAGTCACAAGCACAGAGCAGTACTTTTTCTCCCAAAACTTGCAGCTTGTTTTATCTATAATGGCAAAAGTATGTCTGCATTTGGAATGGTCTTTGCCAATCTATATCTACTGTACAGATACACCAAAACCACATCTGTATTGCAGATTTGCCCACAGAAAAGATAAAGCATTTAATAAATGAATGGGAGGGAGGGACCAGACAAAAGGCTGCTCAGAAGAAGATACTGTTTTATTGGGAAGTTGTGGAATATTCAGAACTTGGGGGATACTAATTTAAAAGAGGTCTGGAAGGCATTTTCTTGACCTCTATGCTATAAATCAGAGTGTGCTGCTAGCACACTTCCCATAAATATCGTGTTTCAAAATAACAAYATGATGGCTGTAAAAGGCAGGACAATGACTCTTTGTTTACCTATGGGTTTTGCTTATTCTCCCCATGTGCTCGGATCCCACTGAGGGCTCTTTCGGACTCCTTCATGTTCAAGATCCTGGCTTGCTGTGCAGTTCACTCTGTAAGCTCAGCTTTAGTCCAGTTTAGGGAGCCTGTCCTTCATCCTCCCTTGTCCACTAGGAGGCAAAATGCCTCATTAGCGAGCCTGGCTTCGTCATTGCAGCGAAGCCCGGCTACCAGAGCAGCCCTGCTAATTATTTTGACTGCAGGGCACTGGGGAATAAACTAAAGAGCTACCATGTGGCTTCTCCGGCGCTTAGATTTACAGGGGCAAGAGTCTCGTACAGTCCTGTCAGTCTGAGGAGCAGATGAAAGCAGTATGGACCAAGTGCTTAAAAGGAATCAGTGGGCTAATACACACTCCTGACAAAGAAGAGTTTGTGCTGTTTAATATTTATACTGGCTTCTGTTTATCATATGTAGTGTTGTCATTGCCCAAGACATATCTCGATCCCAGTTACCTCCTTGGCAACATTCCCACGAATTTGGTAGCACCAGGCTGAAACTGCAAAACAAATGAAGGTTAATAGTATTTGTCTCAGAACCCAAACTGTCAAGAAGCATTGCATTCTGGGGACGTTTGAATGCTTTCRATGTCACGTATACTTATTAGACCATTTTTTTGGTGTTTGGGCKTGTGCATTGATGTATAAATAGGTGTTATATGCTGTTTTCATTACAGAAAGAGTTACTATTGCTCCCTAATCCAAGGCAAAGCYACAGTATGTGAGCATTAAGGCCAACTTTCACCGAGTACAGTGCCTACACATTGTTACAGCTCCCAGCAGGTAACCACAAAGAATCTCTTTCTGCKAAGCTTCAYGATGCTTTGTATAACCAATGTGTAGCCAAGCACTTGAGTCCATGCTTCTTATGTTCCCAAAACCTTCTCCAAGGGACTACTAAGTGATGCAGGATCATTTTTACCTGAMAGAAAGAAATGCTTTGCCAGGAGACAAAGTACTTTTTCAGTTTCACAGAAAAACAGTTAGGAGAACGAACACAAACCCCATCACTTTTACACACCAGAGCGCCCTGCCAGGAGGCACGTTCTGGGTGGCCTCAGCCAAGCGGGCACACATTACTAAAACTCACCCCTGGGGCTGAGAGRCGGAGGAGGAATGAGGAGACCCCCTCAGACGCCAGGCCCAGCAGCCCTGGGCGCTGCCAGCCGGGCTCGCAGGGGTTAACCCGCCGCCGCGGCCCGGAGGCGGGGCCGCGCTGACAGGTGGCGCATGCGCCCTGGCGCCTTATTGTGCCCGGCCGGCCCAGCCCCAGCGCGCCTCAGTCGGCGAGAGGCCGTTGGCGCGCGTGGAGCTGCTGCCCCCTGCGGCCGGCGCCGCGCCACCTCCGCTCCCCTCCCCGCCCTCCCGCCGCCGGCACTCGCCATGGAGTAAGGCCCCCRCCGGCCGGACGGGGGGCCCCGCCGCGCCTCGATGGCTCTGGTCACGGTGCAGCGCTCGCCCACCCCCAGCGCCACCTCCAGCCCCTGCGCCTCGGTGAGTCCGCCCGCGAGCCGCCCGCYCGGCGCTGAGGGGAGCGCGGCGGTTGGTGGCCGTTAGGGTCYGGCGCGCGGCGGTGCGCATGCGTGCGCCAGACCGCCCCCCCTCCCCGCGCCTTCCCGCCGGTCGCCGGGCCCTGACAGCTCCGTGTGGGCAGCGGCGGGCGGGCCGGGGGCGCTGAGGCGGGCGGGCGCCGCTGCCCTCGGACCCTGGAAACGGGGTCAGACGCCCCTGCGGGGCCCTCGCGTCGCGCTTGTGTCGCTGTGGCCTGGTGACAAGCGAGGGGAGAGGCGGGGGTCCCGGGTGCCCCTCAGCAGGCCCGGGCTGGGCTCCGCGCTCCCAGCCCTCAGGCCGCGGAAGGGCTCTCGGGYACCGCAGCCCGGGGGGTTCTCTCAGGGTCCTGGTCAGAGCCCGCCCCGAGCCTCAGCCCCTGTGTAAAGGTGCCGCTGCCCCATCTGCAGCGCGGAACTGTCTAAATAAAGCAGCCTGGTTTAATTTTGTTTTCATTGTATGTGGTGGGAGAGAGGCGGGAAGTGTGTGTGGAAGCAAACTGACATTGTTCGGGCTACGGCTGTTTCAAGATGATTTAATCTGACAGTACCCTCTGGGTATCTCCAGTACGTGGCCCTTCCTTTGTGAAAAGCCAAGATTATTTTTTTTTTCCTTTTTTTTGAATGTTCCRTATAGTCTTCAAGAGACTGTCAAGCCCAAGACAGGTACAGAAAGGCCAGATTTCAAATCTCTGGGTGAGATGTGCAGAATGAGCAGATGTTCTCATCGCTGCCCTGAATCAGGAAGTGAGGCAGGCGGCTATAAAGACTTCTTGCTCTCCATGCTCTTTAAACTTGGGACGGGCTGTTGTTTTAGTACTTCTGTGTTGTCAAATCTTGCATGTTAACCCCTTAAACTGCTACCTACTGATTATGTGTCTTGATTCTAATATTTTAACTAAGGATGAGAATGAAAATAGTGAGCTTGCTTTCACTTTCTGTATGTTTAGTTCTCAGTTRGCTTTTTTCCTTAAAAAAACCTCATGTATTGTCACACTGGTGTTATGTCTGGTTTGCAAATGTTGGGGAGGGGGGAAGAGTTGAAATCTCAGTTGCTTCTATCATGGGGGGGGATGAAAAAGCCAACTACTCTGAAAATATTTCTTGGTGTGTTAGGTAACCTCGTCTGAAACTAGATCAGCTACTTGACAGGTCCTGCCTGCCCTGACAGCATTTTAGCTGTCAGAACACTTTCTTTTTTTTTTTTYCCCTCTTTCATTCCCATGTGTCTCCTAAGGTRTGTTTATTTAGCAATACAGATTAATTTTGCTTATATTTCTCTCCTATAAATATTAATGTGCTGCATTACTTCAGAGGTTGCTTCTTTACCCTTTCCACTATTCCTTTTCTCATACGTTTCTTGCATTTAAGACATCTTGTAAGAATAGGTAGGTGTCTCTTGACATCTTCCTTCTTTCTCCCACTTGGATGCGTAACCCYTTCCTTTGTTAAATATTTGATGTATATGAACAATTAGTTGTATTCTGTAAGGCTTTTCCATCTGGAACAGCCAGGCTGTTTCCCAACCAATTAAATTAAATTGAAACTATACTGATTTTTGAACACTACTTATTTTTTAAATATATAAACAGCTCCCTCCAGAGCCTGATAAATCCAGAGAATACAGCTTTTGGTATATTTATTCTGTTTCTTCACTCYCATAGTACGGAGGTGTATTCTGTACCAGTGGTCTTTGTAATCCTTGGTGCCCTATGCAGAAGTAAGTGTGTGACTGTTTTCCTGGCCGGGTTTTGGTTCTCATAATTACTTCTACTTTCTCAGACTTTTCTTGCAGTCTAAAGTGGAAATGATATTCATCATATTCTGCCCTTAACTGCTATTGTTTGAGTACTTCTGCATTTCCTGTTGTAACTTCCTAACCACACTTTAGGGTTTTGTCTGCCCTTTTAGCCTCTTGTTAGATAGCTGGGGTTGGTTGTTTCTCCATCCTTCTGTCAGAATTTTGTTGAGCTTGTGTGTGTTCCTCCTCTTTCACAAAGTTGTTGTTTCTTAATCAAAACTTTTGGTATCATTTCAGATGATGATCCTTCCTAGGCTGCTAAGGRCTTATGAACAGGGCCATCACCTTTGTAGTCCTTAGGAAGGCTTTGGTCCTCCGAGCCTGCCAYACCTGCCATTCTTATGGATCCTTGTTGACTTCAGCAGGGGGACTTGATTCCTTGAGTATTAAGTGAAATTGGTTGCAACAATCTGTTGTAAGCTTATAGTAGCKTCCTTCTATACAGACTGATAACTCTAGTTCCAAGTTACCTCTTTWAAAGAAAACCCATCTTGCTATATAATTTCTATGAGTAGTATAAGGGTCTAACTTGCTGCCTGAAACCCTGCTGTTTCTGARCAAAGATTACCTGGTAACTGCTGGAAGTTTGCTGTTCCAGCTTGTGAGCAAGGAAGAAGCATGTCAGTGTGCAAGCATATGGCTATGTCTAATTCTGTTTCCAGGTCACTATGAATTTTGAGCACAGAAATRGCGTCTCTTTTAAATTGCTTGATGTCATCTTGCTTTAGAGATAAACTTCTCAGACAAGGAGAAAGGGTGAAATTGATGTCCTCAAACTGAATTTTTGCATTAAGTATGCCCTATAAACAGTTATAATTGGCTTTTACGGATTCAGGGGAATAGCTGATCTGAATTACTCTGAAATTGGATGGCTTTTATTTATAGGTTTTTATCTTGTTCTCATTGCCATRGAGCATCTCATGAGCATTCATTTCAGGGTAGTTCATACAAAGTGTTGATTATACATTTACAGCCCTCTGGTCACTTGATGACTTGTAAAATTCCCTTAATCATCTGTCCAGACTTCTGCTATCTGTTTGTTTTGGGCTTTGGTTATACAGCCACTTTTGAGAAATAAGACTGCAATCTTTACTTTTGTGCAGCAGAACAGTTGTCTTCTGATGTGCCATGTTAGCAGCAAATGGTACATGGCAGGACTATACTACAATAAAATGTAAAGATACTATGAGCCAGAGAGGGGCTACTTGGTGCTGATCAAGGTCTTTGTTTATCTTGTAACACAAAATAAGACTTCCTCTTTCTTTTTCTTTTTTTTCCCCCTCTCTCTCTCCTGTGTGTCTTCGGGGGGAGTTGAGGGGGATGTGTGTTCTCCCTCCTATCCCTCAAAGAAGGTGGTTTTGGGAGGAGGACGACAACTTGAGTGAAAGTGAAGGAAGGGCCCTTGAAGTATGTCTCTGATATAGCAGGTGAGTGCAGTAGTCCCATCATGAAAAAAAGCAGTGAAATAAAGACACCAYGTTCACCAGTGCTACTCGGATGTGCAGTCAGAGCTCTGCTAGGGCAATCTGAAAAATCTAGCCTGTTGCTTTTTCTCTYTGTACCCCAGATTCTTTGACCCTACTTCCAAATATCTGTGCCATATTTCCTGTCTTGCAGGACAGTATCTTGTCAAGTGGTAGGGYTTTCCCATCCTTCCCTTCTAGCATCTTCATTTCAGTGGAAAAAAATGAAACCATATTTTCTTTGGGTTCTTCCTTGACAACTCTAAGATAGTGAAGAGAAAGAAATCTGAATGAATTTAATTTGCTATATCCTTTGCTTTTGGAGTTTAAATTAAAAAAAAAAAAGTTACTTACCGTTGTTAACCAAAATACAACATTTTAAAAGGGAATAAGTTATTTTGCTTGGGCTGTTAGCGTGCATGGATTGTTGTTCAAGGCAGTTGTTAATACTTTCTTTGTTTGYGTATCATTAAGTTGCTTTTGCTGCTTGGATCTCTAAGCAATGAACTGTCTCTCTGAATCTGCTGTTGGTGTTAAGCTGCAGATGTCTTACTCTATCTGACAAACATGGAATATCTCTATTGCTCACTCTGTAGCTAAGTGTGGGCACAGCAGTCACATTGTCAGGTCTAGGGACAAGCTGCAAGAAAGAATTCTAGCTAAAGCGGAGGAGAGCTAGTAAAAGATGCCTGCCTCAAAATCATTTGTGAGCCTTGTTATCTAAGGCACTGGAGGTTGTTGGGTAACTTCAGTCACCCAGGTTAGCATCGAATCTGTGTCATCATGATGATGGGAGCAGTGGAAAACTGCTCTAATACTCTTTGTAGCTTTCCAAAAGACTTCTGATAATTACCTGTATTGCAAAATAATCTATTGRAACTTGCCCTTTTAGATTATTTTCATGCACAGTTCTGCAGAACAAAATCTGTAACTTCTTTTAAGTGATAGTTTTCCTTTGTCTATTACGTCTCTTTCCTGAGGAGTGAAGAAGCTGGGCAGGCAGTCTGGCCCTGACTGCTCTCGCAGTTCACTTGTCTTCCCTACCCTCAGGGAGACAATATGCTTTTATTGGAAGGGTGCGACTGACCCAGAGAGAGAGGATATGCTGCATATATTGTTCTAAAATGCACAGTTAAAAAAAAAAAGTTTAAAACAAATGAAAACCTAAGCCATTTGACTTCCCCTTCTTAATCCCAGGAGRACTGCTTGAGCAGGAAGCAGAGTGTTTGGGGGTCTCTGTCATGTTTTGCCTGACAGCTCSTTGCTAGTGGAACATACAGGAAATATTTTCCCACTTATTTATGGAGAAGCTAAATATAACATTTCTCTATGCAGGTCCTGCAATTGCTATTAAATGATTTGGTAATTGTGAGTTTACTTAATCATTGTCAGTCCAGTCTATCTCACGTAGAACTTCTTTTTCTTTTTTTCTTAGGCATGATCTTGATAGCTGCTGCTTGTGTAGGGTTGTGGAGAGATGATTTTGGAGGGGACTACACTGTAGCTAGGAGAACAGAAGCTTCTTATGAAATATTTAGTAGACTTAGAAATGCCTAATATTTAAAGATGCTATCATCTCTTATTTGTTGGTTTTCCTCAACTGATGTTTTTCAGGTATAGGCATAGCTCATTCTGAAAACTGAAGTTTTCAGAGGCAGTGGACCAGAAGAATGTGCTCATTCCTGCTTTAGGCAAACTTCTCACAATGCCTTACAGATACCTCAATTTCCTGTGTTGCCAGCTGTCACCATTTGAGAGATAAAACTGTATTAGTGAGGTGATTTGTAACTTCCTCCCTATCTTTCAAACTTCTACTTCTGTTGAAAGCCCTGCAAGGAAAATGGGAGGTGTCTACCTCATGTTGGGTGTGATGCTGTATTGTTAAAAGATGAAGGTTTCTATCCAGCTGCACAAGACCAGGCGCTTGGGTTGCAGGGAATTTTTGTATGTGTAAATGCATTCATATGTGGTGAGACTCGACTCCTTAAGCAGCTTGATGGTTAAGCTGAAGCTACTTGGTGACAAAAGACCAATCCTTCTCTTGAAGATTTGTTATCTACACACATAGCAGGCTCTTCTAGAGATCTACTTGAAATGCAAGGTCCTTTTTTAGGTTGAGAACAGTATTTGGAGCCGAGAAGGAGGATGATGACAGTTGAATTGGAATCTCACTGAGGATCATATAGGAACATTCTTAAAACTTGCAGAGTACAAGAAGAGTCTTTATCTTTTATCTTTTTTTTTTTTTTAAGGGATCTAACTGTCCTTTTGTAGGATATCTCAATGACAGCTTGATTTTTTTTTTTTACTTCTTCCTGAAACAGCCAACCCATTATTCGCACTTCCCAGATATGTTTCTAGTTTTTCTGAGCATTCATACCTTACAGCCACACTGATGATGATTAGGTTTGGTTTGTGGAGTGGTTTAGTTTTTGCTGGCTTTTTTGGATCTGATTTGTGAGAAGAGGAGTGTAAATTTGGACCTGGCTATGACTTACTTTGAGTACCGGGTCTAATATACTGCGCTATTTGTTACTGTGCTTATTGAGCTAAAGGATGTACTGAATATATAATACTTCTTTCATATTGTGCTTTACATTAGATCGCTCAGTCTAAGGTTTCTTTGCAAAGTTGGCAGCTACTTCTCCCATATCCTTCCCCTTCTTTTTGTTTACTGGGGCATTGCTTTACAAGTTGTCAGTTTGGGAGTATTTGTGTCTTGACCAGGGAAGTCCAGCCAAAAGAAGCTATGGTAGCTGGCCTAGAAGCTGAAGCTTGCTTTTCRTGGAGAAGATCAGGCTTCTTGTAGTATTTTGTCAGTATTGACCTAAAATGGCCGTTTTTAGGGTAAGAGGGAAATTTTGTCTTTGTACTTATTYCAACTTTTTTTTTATTCCATTGAATATGATGCCTTTTGTGGCATTTTAGGTAAAACAACTATACARCTCAGTTGCATTTTTCAAAATATGAAGTTACTTTGAAACAAACTGAGTGAAATAKACACTGAAGTTGTCACCTTTTGAGTTCCAGCTGTACATAAATTCTTGTGTTTTGAAAAGGAGCTTGTAATTTGAAAATTCAAATAGCCTGTGATGCTGTAATGAGTCATTATCTGACCAATATTGATTCTTGCTGTTTAAGCAATGGAAGAAGGTTGAAAAGGGCAGGGTACTGTAATATCTACAGTTATTCTGAGAGTCAATGACACATTTACTTAAGTGGAGAATGSTATTTTGAGTGGACACTGCCATTCAAAAAGCAGTCTGCTGGAAGTATTTCAGTGTAAGAGGGCTGCCTTCGTGCAGGGGTAATGCCTGAGGATTTCCAGTTACTGGAAAAAAGTCTTGAMAGATCTATAGCTGCAACTATTCTGTCTTGGGAAATTTAAAAAAAAAAAAGAAAATAGCCTTTGGGCAGCTTAGCTCAGTGTAGCTGCTCCCTGATCACCGCCTGCAGCTCAAGGTTTCATTCTTCAGCCACAACAAACCACATCCTCCCAGTACCACAGTGCAACTCCACTCTGCTGAAGCGAGAAGGCTGTTTTGCAGACTGGCTCTCAGGAACATCTGTACGCTGGAAGCTCTTGCTGCCCTTGCAAGAATGTAATGGATGGGAAGCTTAAAAAAATGCTCTTATACTTTTAGAGTTTGACTGACTTGAAGCTTTTACTGTTTTCATAGCTGACTCTTGCTGATGCCGTTAGCAAGAAGTAGGTACTAAGCTGCTGGTCTTCTGTGACTGATACTTCCTTTATATAAACTGGCCTTGCAACCTGAAAGCACTAGGCTTGTCAACTGTCTCTCCAAGTCTTCGAGTTGTTTCATTCAGCCTGTGAATTTAAGAAGTCTCCTCTCTGTTCCATTGATTTGCCTGAGCATCCTTTTAATTTGTTTATTAGGTAGTGACAGTGAAGTTGATATCTTTTGTATAAAGGTTGGGGGGGGATCTTGGAAGCAAAAGAAAGAAACAGGTGATATCCATTGGAAGTAGTCAGTGATTTAAACAAGGCAGACAGGGTTTCTTACCTTTTGCCTGGAAGCTGTTCCTCCAGAGTGCTCTGTTTAAAGGGATAAAAAATTATGAAAGCTGAAAACCATTTTTGCATTTCTGAGTTGGGCTGTATAAATTGCTTAGATCACTGTCAACCATCTGCAAAATGTCTTATTGCAATAGTATAATATTGCAGTGTGTCTGTTTGTGTGTTTTAGGTGGCATGTGGGTAGGCTTCTGTATATGCCRTTTTGAGTGTGTTAATAGTTTTCTGCCCAAATAGAATTGCTCTGAATATGCATCTTATCAGTGTTGCTCATTGCAGGCTGATCTCCTCTCAGAAGGCATAAAACGTTGCTATAAGATGAGTCACACAGTTAAGCAGCTTGTTGCTTCCATGGTGAGACGCGCCCTTACYGTGTATGCCAGCAATCACGAAACTCCTGGCAAATACCCTGTGACGTGAACTTCTTATGGCCTTGGTAAATGAAGCGCCTGTGGCACTCGCTGAAATACGTTGTGGCTGCTCGCTGCTTTTGGGCGTACTAGTTGTCCTTCTCCTGAGGAACTCCTCAACTGAGACTTCACAGAAATAATGAAGTTACTGCATCAATGTRGGCTGTTTCAACGTGAAATTAGTGAAGAACTTAAGGCCACAGTCTAAACTTCTTGTATTGAAGTAATCAAAGACATTGGAATATTTAATCTGACCTATTTTGAAAGAACTGTTTTATCACAGGTCATACTGTCCTTGCRCTAAGCTCATACCAGAGCTCAGGAGGTGGCTTGGATGCTTGAGCTTTCCATTGCTCTGCAAGCAGATCAGCGCAGGAGATCTCTGGGAWGTGAATCCCAGAGATGTTGTCTCAGGAGTTGTGCAGGTCTGGGACTTGTGATGCCAGGCTCCTTGTTGCACAGCTTACCCCCTGCCCACACCTCGGTGAGGTGAGCCACAAACAAGTCTGAGGCGAGATAAAGCAGCATCTGAAAGGCAGAAGACCATAACCTGACTCCTGTGTACTGCGAGTCCATTGAGTCATGTATTGTCTCTATTCAGAAGGCTTTAACACACTTGCTGTAGCAGCAGGTATACGATACTCTCTCCTTAGGAGACAATCTGCAGGCTTCTGTTAGTCTGCCTGTAACTGGCTTTGCTGTTGTATGAGTGGGGATGCCCCAAAGGGAATTTGGAGCAGGTTCCAAATCCAAGAGTGTGTTCTCTCTCTCAAAAGAGATAAGAAGCGATAGGAAGTAGCTGGGGAAGAACAGCACTGTAAGGATTTTGTTGAGGGATACTGCATTCATTTGTTAGGTCTCAAGGCCTCCTTAGCAAAAAGGCAAAAGCTGCTGTGCTAAGCACCTTTGTCTTCAACTTTTAACTGGATTAAATACCTGAGAAATGGATTCTTAATGTGGGAAGCTGATCCTGTCACAGGGGACTGTGATTGTCCTACTACTCTTGCTGGCTGCTAGCATGTCCCTTCTGTTTTGATGTACAGAATTATCACATTTAAAATTGCAGCAAGAACTTTTAAGACTTGTTCAACTGGCTTGGTTTAGCTTCAATGGCTAGCRTCTGAGAAATGTGTATATTAGGATTCTTAAGAAAAAAACGAAACAAAACATTTCAAGCTTTTCATCTCTATACCTTTTAGTGTGATGATGAGAGGGAGGGGTAGGGCATATGCCTTGCATGTGTAAAATGCTTTGCTTTCCAAAGGAGAGCTTTGTTGGTAGTTAGAGGCAGTCTGAGTCTTCTGTGTGATGCAGGACCAACCCTTTGGCTTAATCCATCTGAAGTTGGAGTTTCCCACGAATCTCTGAAGCTGCTGAATGCTAAGAGTCCYGCGTGCCACGTTCCAGGCATTTAAAAACAAAAGCCCCTAACCTTCACTTGCATGTGGAAAACCTGTGGGCTGCTGTCCCTCCATCTGAAAAAAATTCGCAAGGTCTTGCTCAGCCCGGAAAGGGCCAGTCTTTAGCAAACTATAATTAAAAAAAMCAGAACTTCTGCATGCAAACGTCGATGCTTAGGAGCAGAGAGTCAGCAGTTGTCTGTGAGATGGCCCGCTTCTTGTATGGTAGCAGGTATCCTCTTGAGTCTGCTGTTTCTTTGCAGTAGTCCTGAGTTCTGGAGCATCTTCTGTAGGAAACAGAGAGTCACACTGAAAATTTAGCTCATAAGTTGCTGTGGGGCAAGCAGGAAAGTGAGTCAGCTCTCTGACCTACAGACAGGAGCTAAACCTAGTTGCAAGAGGAAATGYTAGGTGACAAGATAAAGGTGTTTCTGGAATAAGGATTGATTCTTTTTTTGTTGTTCTTTGTTTTTGTTGTTGTCTTTTTGGTTTTGTTTTCCTTTCCACAGTCCTCCTCAACAGTTTAAAATAGTTTAAAGACAARCAGCTCTGGGCATGCTCTTCAGATGATGCTGTTAACCACTGTATTTAAATACAGTACTTCAAAATGTGGTATGAAACAGTTAACTAGCTGCTATATTATATTGTCTTCCTGCTGAATTGTAAACCTTGAAATGATAGCCTTCTCCTTTGCCTTTTAAAATTGCAGAATGGTTGACAAAGACTTAATTCACTTTCTGAATAAGTGTTTTTCTTATGTTACATCTAGTGAGTTTCRTTACTGGGAGTTTCCTCTGTTTTGGTTTTCAGCTGAGTTGTACTTATGTGGGGTAGCAAGCTTGTGACTTCCAAAAGTGAAGTGAAACAGGACAACTGAGGCTTTTTTGTTTTTTGGCATTTCTTCCTTCTTGGTAGTGTTTTGGTTGCGCAGCAGTTAATAGGAGGTGTAAGCCTGAATTTTAACACTTAAATGAATCTCCAGACAGCAGCTACCCCTGTAGTGTGGRTCAAGTCCAATATTGCATAAACTTGTCAGTACAGTTGCACGTGGAAATCAAATATCAGTMTGTTATCTCTTGCTTTTTGTGTCGGCCTGCCACTGCATCCCTCAGCACTTCGCTGCGTGGTGGCTGGGGGTGACTGCCTCAGTGATGTGCTGGGAGTGAATTGTCCTTCGGTGCAGCTTCTGCTCTGCTCCTGAATCTTAAATAAAAGAGATTATCAGGGCAAACCAATATGAACATAGCATATTTTCAGATGCCTTCCCAAAAGTTGGGCATAGTTATATAAACTTTAAGGCAGGGGAGGCATTATCAGTTAACGTTTATTGTATGACTGGAATAGAGTTTGCATAGTCTCAGTGGGTGAAATTAATATTTTTCACATATACTTTACAGATCCCTGATCTCAATTTGTGCTTCATGCTGCAAAGATAACAACTGTGCCACAGGCTTCTGCAACCCACACTTCTGGTCTTTGAAGTGGAATTTTTCTCTTTTACACATATACCAGAAACTGYTCTTGTCTGGAGAAAGCTCTGTTTAACTTAGATCTGTTCGTGTTGACTGTAGATGGCTGAGACAGTTATTTTGGGGCAGTTTCTATCTGGTTCTCTTATGAGTGAGGAAGTTCAAACTTGACTTTCCCTTGAGGAGAAGGGTAAAGTTTTACATCTTTGTAGTATTTGGGGAGAAGATGGCATGAGCCAAAATAAATTTTTCAGCTCACATCTTGATTCTAAACTTGAGATGGGCCTCATTTAAAAAAATAATTAAACAAAACAAAACCAACAGACCCAAAACCAACCCCCCTCCCCCCCCCCCAAAAAAAAAAACCAAACCAAAACCCAAACCAAAACTACTTAGCTTGTTTAAAGTTTAAACTTGCAAGTTTGGTTTTAGGACAGRTGAGCACAGAATGCCTTGAGTCAAAGGGGGTACGTGCAAAGACAGCTTGAGGTGAGAAGCAATCTGTATTTGTCAGAATTTCATTTGCTTGCTATGAAGTAGGACATCCTGGACATACTTCATTCTTTTTAAAGTTCGCTTTGATGGCGAACATTTCTTCGCACGTGCTGTGGGAAATAGTGAAGAACCCTGTAGCGGTTGAGAAATATCAGGAGAATATTAGTGAAGAATCTTTTCCGGGGGCAGAGGATGGGAAGTGATTTGCCAGCTGACTTCTGATAGTCAGTTTTGCTAACGCATCGCGTCACTCTTCTTGGCTTGGCTTCAGTGCCTCTGTGTGGTGTGGAAGCACGCTGTGTAAAACGTGAGAACTTCCTGCTGTGGTACGGAACCAACAGCTCTTCCAACAGGTGCAGCCTTTAGCTGCAGTCCTGAAGACGTAACAGAAACGTTTGCTGCCAGGGGCCTTCAGTATTGTCGATCTCAAACTGAGTAGCTTGCTCATGAAGGAGTAGTGGAACAGGCCTGAGCCTGGCCTGAACCAGTTCAGAAGGCAGAGCTTTGTTTTCTGTACTGAACTGCTATGATAGGAGAGCTGGGAGGAGAAGCTCTGTTCAAGAATCTCTAATCCACGACGGTGGCTCTGACTGAAATGGAATAATCTTATTTTAAAGGGTGCTCTAAACCACTAAAGCTTTATAAATATTAATTTTTTTCTTTTGTTTCCTAATAAAAGGCTTTTATTCATGAAATCACTATTTATTTATTAACCTGACAAACTAATAGCAAGCTCTCTTCTTTCAGTGTATGCATGTGCCATATCACAATTCTGCTTGTCACCGTACATAAGAACTTCATTCATCTGCTTTAAAATGTCATTGATAACAACCTGGCAGTGGCCCAGCTTGGAGCAAGTTAACTACAAAAGGCTGCATTGTAAACCTTTCTGAGAGTACATGCTACATTAAGTCTAAAATTTGGAAAAAAAAAAAAAAAGAGAGAGAGAGAAAAATGTGCAGGCTGGTCCGGGCTGCATACAACTGCCAAATAGCTTCAAACCTCTGAAAAAATGGAGCTCTGTATAGAGTAGTTCTGGCTGAAAATGGGATCATTTGGAATTAAAGGTGCATTCTGCTCACTTTAAAACCTTTGAGGTACACTGAATTTATAACCCTCATCTTAAAATGAGARGGAATGTCTTACTGAACCACAAGCAGCTAAATAAGAACTTGTATGTGTAAGGATTTCGTTTCCTTTAGTCTATTCTTTCTTAACTGAATGCCCAGGATAAAAACTACAGTCTGAAAATAAGTCATAAGCCTCTGGGAGTTAACTACTAGTAATACTGCGAGGTAGTTTGTCTCGGTTATAATAACCTTCCCCGACCCCAGCTGCAGTCTGTACGCCAAACGTATTTATCCACCTGTAGGTTCACCCAGTGCAAGCAGGGTGTCCGTCACGCATGCAGAAATTCGAGTGCCTGGTCTTTCTGCCAGCTCCTCTGGAGGTACCCGAGCTGCTCATTGCTCTGGCAATCCTGTATATGGGGCTTCACGTTCATGGCAGTTTAGTGCTTCTTGCCTTTGACTCTCCTGTTCTTAAAATATTATAAGTGAGACTTGTAGCTTGGATGAGGGTGAACTGAATTGCCCTTGAAACAGATTCAGAGCTTGTGCACTTAGAGAGAAGCTCCCAATGGTCTTTAAAATGGGCCCTGCCCTGTGCTACATGTGAGGGCTGTGTGTTTTCATACAGCCCCTGACTAAACTAGCTAGTCTCACTGAACAGTTTAACAGCCAGCAGAACATGAAGCTTTAAGGCATCTTCATCCAAGGTCTGGGAGCAATGTAAGCATGCAGTAAATTACTGTTGTTCTCACCCTACGCTCTAGAAATGTAAAACGTTCAGGCAGTGTGGTGAAGGGCTTGCTCAGAACTGATGGGTGTATAGTCTGATTTCTTAACTGGAATGGGGACTGCAAGTGTCTTCAAAAAAAAAGAAAGCTACAATTTCACGCTGCTTCACTTCTGTGGTTTTTTTGTTTTGTCTCTTTCTTAAGTATAGTGTATGGACAGCGCCATGGGTTAGGGAACACTTCAACTTCATCTTCAGAGACTTGTCGTATGTAGCCTTCTACTGAAGTCAATGGGCACGGAGGTAAGCAGTGCTGAGTGCTTTCTGACAACATCGCTACCACCCACTCTGTAGCCTGATGCACACAACACTCCTTGTATTTGAGCATTGTTTTTCTCTGAAAAAGTCGCATGCAGTTGCACAATGAAGACACTGCTTATTTGTGTAGTGCARATCGATTCCTACTTGTTGGTACAAAGTGCAAGCAGTGAGCAAAGTGCGGGAGACTTCACAGATACTGCATGAACACTTGCCGCTGAACTTCAGTGACATCCCTATCTTATGTCAAAATAAAATGTGACTTCACAGTTGGTCTGTAAGTGAATGGGATTTGAATGTAGGATTGAATGTTACTGCCTGAAGCATTTGTGCTACTGATGCTCAACACCTTTTGCCCTGCTATTGTTTGTTTGTTTATTTTTACAACTGCTGAGTTTAGTCTCTCCGTGGTTCATCATTTTATCACGAGCCAGTCAGAATCAGTGAGTTTCCTGTTTCCTTGTCTTTCTGTTGATTTCCTTTTCGGTTGAAACACAACTTTCTCTGTTGAAACAACTTAGTKGCTGCACTCTTCAGTTTCCATCTAGTGAGTTAAAGCAGAGAGAAGGGGAACTGTCTGAAATGGCCTGATATTCTCACAGAGATATTGACAGCTGGATCTGGTGACTAAATTGTTATGATAAAACACAAATTCATTAGTTGATGCTGTTGAAATCCGCTGACTTTTCTGTACTCCTAATAGAAGGCTTTAAAATACCCAGCTGCAGACTGATCCTCTCCAAGCATGTGACACTGACATCAGTCCTAGAAGTGAGGCATTGAACTGCCTCCAAAAATGAGCTCATTGGGTGATAGTCAATGCACCGATTTAGCAAAATATTAGCTAATTCGAATACATGGTCACCTGTACATACTGTTTGAAAGATGGGAATTCATTCCARTTTTAGCTGCTGTCATTCCAAATATYAGTGTTATCCTCTTGATAGGATGCTRTGCTCCCACTGTATGTTGGGAGCTGGGCTTGGCAGAGCCCATCTTTAATTGCCACTAATTTGCTCCAAGACTTGCCAGTTCCTTTACTTTTCTTCTCCCTGTACCCCTCCCAATAAGCTATAGGGAATAAGAGTTTGGGATKCTGTTATTAAGCCGTCCCTCTAAAGCCACTCATAAAACTTGCTTAATTTTCTTACAGCTCTCTTGACTTGTTTAAAYGGCTGCATAAAAACACAGCTATGTCCTTTCCCAGGAGTCTGGGTAGTGGTTCATCTTCAGCCTGACCTGCCACCCAAAGCAGAGCAACTAGTCGTGACCGAAATAAAATTAAACCCTGGCAGAGCCATCCTGGAGGCTAGCTGCTGTGTGCATCTGGCTTCCTCCTGTCCTGTAGCTTGAGGTCARCAGTAATTGCGTACTTCCTCTTACGACCCGCACAAAGAGCGTGCATTCAGGCAGCACGTCAGAGTGATGGTGACCCCGAATAAACATACTTGCCCATTATTTCGTAGACTTGAAGAAATTCTGTATTTACCTGTAATTATAGTAGGAGTATGTTCTAGATGCTAATGTCCCAGCATCTCAACATATGCCTGATTATTTATTTATTTGAAACACGGGCATAAGAGAAATGGTATGTTAGAAGAAAGGTTCATGTGAATTTGTGCAGAAACATTGTTGTCTCCCTCCCCCTGCCCAGTATTTTCTGTCTGTTACTGCATGTTGCAGGATTGTTTGTTTTGGATGCTGTTTCCTGCTGAAGAGAAGTCTTTATTGAGCTGGCTATATTGTTGCTCTTTTCTTTCAAGAAATACTGCTGCTAACTTAAGACAGAGGAAGATGCTGTATCTTACAGGGCTGTAGCAGTGTTTCCTGAATTGTGATCTGTAATGCAACTGAAGAATTATACTGTGAAAAACAATGGAAAAACTGCTGGTACTGTATGTAGAAAGTTGAGTTGACAAGAAGCTCTTAAAAGCCCTATGTATAGAGCAAGAAGAGAAGCTAGGTTTGAAGAGCAAGCAGCAGAAAATGAGATAAGAACAGCTCTGTTCCTGCGAGAGTAAATGATCCCTTAGAGTAGCCAAGGAGGCTGCTTGATGTGAACTCTGTGCAAAGTTCAGCTGAGTGTGCGCTCTCATGTCCCGGGTGATACTGTCTCTTCCTACTTCTTGTTTACAAGAAGCTGGCATATTTTCAGAATAAGCTTCTGAAACCTCCTTGGTGGGGAGGAGGATTGGGATGACAAAATACTTATTTGCATCTAAAAAGTTAGCTACAGCAGTAACCATTCAAGTTGGCTTAATGGCTGCTGCCTGGTTTTGGTTAACTTCAGGAATTGTGCTGGTGAGAAGTGAGGTCTCGGGGTAGGACTGTGCAGTCCCTGTTGTGCCTCAGCACCAGCATTCTGCAGCAGCAGTTCAGCAGCATATTTCAGATGCTGCCTCTGCAAAATGATGAAATAAACTTCCGCTTTTCCCAGTAACATGCCTGTGGTACATGTGTCACTTAGTTGTTGTAGTTCATCTTTATTTAACAATAGCAGGAGTTGTGCAGAATACATGTAGGGCATGGAAGCGGAGAACTGAGCCCCATCTATCCTCTGCTGTTGGAGGGCAGGAGGAGGTGGGGAGAGAGGGAAAGGAGGAAAATGGCTTCGCCTGTGCCTGTTTTGATACTGAAGAGCTCTTTCCAGTGATTTGAGAAGGGGGTGGGGAGAGAGCCAGATGCTCTTAGGAAGTTCATACCATTGTTAATAATGTAATTCACAGATGGTGGTGAAGGCCTTGAAGAGGCTTTCATGCAGTACTTATGCTCTGTAATAGACAGATCATCACATAAGGGCTCACAAATAGAAATAGAGATGACTTAATCCCAAGGATGAGTCTACAGTGATCTATTTGATAGTGGCCCTGCGGATGATTGTAACTTTTCTAAACAGTTAAGAGCCTTCAGGATCCCTGAATGTTGAGCACTACTGCAGGGTTGGACCAATCTCTAATTAAATTGTCAGGATAAAATGTTAGTACAGCTTTGAGACTTTTCCAATGAAAGTGGCTCTTGTGAAATAAAAAACAAGTTCCTTTGTCCTGGTACAGAAATCAATACAGACAGTAGAAGTGTGAAAATCAGTTTGTACAGTGCCATCTTGTTAAGAGGCAGTTCTGCTTTTATTTGCATTTATCGGACTGGAGTTGGAAGCAGACCTTGTATGTGTTCTGAATAGCTGTCAGTACTTCTTGATAGCTAAGGAGAAAGATTGTGGGTTGCGTGTCCTCTTTTTAAAAAAGAAGTCACTCGTACCTATAAGCTTTATAGCAAATGAACAGTCTGCTGGTTTTCAAACGTGCAGAATCAGAGAAGTTTTAGCGCAAGTCTATGCAATTAAATTTAAATATTTGTATGTTTGTGAGAGGCTTACTGATAAGGTCTTCATTGACTGTTGGTCAACTTTTTTATTGGCTGTAAGCTATGTAACTAAAAGTATATATTAGGGACGTCTAAGCAATACTAGCTTATACATGTAACACTAGAAATCAAAAGTCTCCGATAACATGAGAACTGATCTTTGCTCTGTTGTTTGTTGCTGTCTTTTCAAGTGTAGCTCCTCCCCTGCTAAGAGATGTTTCCATAATGGTTTTTATTCTTCTTCTTCTTCAAGTTTAAATTGTGTTTAGTAAATTGGCTTCTTGTGATGTTTGTCATGTGATGGTTCATGAGCCTGGAAGAATGTGCTCCTGTGACTTCAGCCATGTATTTGCCCGTACCAATGCAGGCTGTATCATGTGTTCTTGTTGGTCTTGCATTTTGAGCTAAGTAGCAAAGGGGGTGTGGGGTGGAAAAAAGGGGGACTATTTCAGGGCTAAGCTACCAGAAATTCTCAGACTACTTAATTCGTGACCTTGTTCACTAGTGAAATACAATCCAGGATTTTCTACCTCTTCCATATTTTCACAGAAATGTTTTCTGCATTAGAAGCTGGGGTTTTTTTCTTACTATCCTCTTAAAAAAACAGGGAAAAACAACCCCATGCTTTGGTAAAAGAAGTATCTTGAAATCTTGGGGGAAGAGATTTTTTAATTTATTTTTTTTTTTAAACTTCGGTGAGGGGTGTGTGCTTTAACCAAGAAAGTTGGAAATTATCTATTCTATTCCACATTTTTTGCATAGATCAACTGTGGCATCTGTAAAGCCGTATCTTTATTACCGCAGTAAAATGAACAAAGTTGAAATGACCATATCGGTGCCAAGAGTTTACTGTTTATCCACAATGGCCAAAATTTTTGGGCACTGGAAGTGCTGTTAGCGAACGTGTGTACAGCTCCTAGTCCCACTGCCAGTGTGTGATGTCTCGGTCCATTCCACCTCTGCACAGTGGACGCTGGGCCCTCCCAGGGCTGAGGACTGACAAGGCCAGACTTCATATCAGGCTTGTTTTGAGTAGTGCTTTCAAGCATTTGGGTATCCTTCTATTTAGCTTTACTTTCCTTGATACCATGTAATACTGTTTTTCATATATATATAATGTGTGTGCTGCTACTGCTGTCCAGCCCTCTGTGTTGGGTATAAATTAGTGTTCTTAACTCTCTGAGATCAAGGCTTTACAGGAGACATGTCTGTTAGGTAAAGTTCTTCAGTGCTCTGAAGTCTATGCATGTGGATGCCCTGATAGTAAAGCTGTAGTAGCTTTCATTTTTCAGCAGATGGGCTGTGCTCTAGAGTTCACATACTGTTAGACTTTTTTGTACTTTTTTATGTCTGCATGGGCTAATGCATTTCTTTAGTTTTGAATCCAACATCAGAGTAACATTGGTTTAATACAATGTTTTTTATATCACCTTTTTTCCTCCGAGTCGGGTTTTATTTTCAGCTCTCACTCTAATATTCTTTGCATTATAATTTGGGGTTTTTTGCTTGCTCTTCACATTGTTTAAAAAAAAAAAAAAAAAAAACCACCAACAAACCCCAACCCACACACAAAACTCTGTTTTGCTTAGCTGATACAGTATTTCCACTTGGCTCAGAAGGTGTGGATTTGTGAGCTGAGGGAATCCTCATTTGGCTGGTCACCCGAGCTTTCTTCAAGAGCATTAGAAGGATCTACAGCTTAAGTTCATCAGAGGACTGACCTGCTCTAGTTTTAATGAGATTTATTATACRTGTACCTTTTGGATTCTACAGCTTTGATCTTTAAAACAATCTGTATAAACCTGTTAGTAAAGCAAAACTGTTGACAGAAAACTGACTCTTTACACTGAATCTGCCCTGTGTTAAGATTATTGATTTTTGCAATTAAAATAATATCCCTTGTGCCATTGGCGTGYAACTTATCTGTGTTGTTTGGCAGAGTGCTTGTATTTGTACTTCCTTTCTTAGCTCCTCCARTCYTTCCTCTCAGAAAACCACATTGATCAAACCCTGATATCGCAGCTCAGGCTTGGGAGGGTGGAAGAAACGAATCTGGATGTTAAAATTGATGGGTGATTTGTGTGTGAATTTTATGGATACAGCTGCGATCCTAATACATGCTGGAGAGATTGGGGGCGGTCTGGGCCAAATGCAAGTGTGTATTTTYCCTAAAATTGCCTTTGGCTTTCATAAAAGCTTAACAGCATTTAATAATTTGAGTTTTGTTAGCTTAAAAAAACCTGAGAGTTCTTGACTTGCTCCAAAACAAGTTCCTGTGAACTTTCAGCTTGTCAAATAACTGTGGGGCTCCAAGGCCTCGAAGGGGATCCAGCGGTACTGGAGGGGTATAGATGTGCACTGGTTATCATTGAGTGAAGGCAGCGCTGGAGAGCGTGGGCAACACGAGCAGGGAAACTGGTGTCTGGGATGAGAGTATCTGGGTCAATCTCCTCCAGAGCTGCAGGACACGTGAGATGCTGCCGTAGTCTGACTTAATTTCTTTCAGTTTGGTGACTTCTGTGGCTGTGTTAAATCTCCGTGGAAGATGCCGGTTGACAGGCCTGTAGCGGAGGTGGCCAGTGAACACGGTGATTTGACTTGTTCCATCAAGATTTGGCAAGCCTAATGACTAGGTGATCTCTGGAGCTGTGAAGAAGAATGTGACTTGTCAATAATGAATTCATTAGCTTTCCTATGCTTGTACGTGGCAGCACTCAAGTCTGCTGAGGCAAATGCATCGCTGGGTGTAACGCCTTTCCTTTTTTTTTTTTTTTCTTTTTAAAAAGTGTACCTATTAATGGAAGCAGGGTGCATAATGTAATCTTAAAATAGCTACTCCATGAACGCAGAAACATTCCACTTCTGACTAATCGGCCATTCAGAATGAGCATTTAAATATGCACCAGAGACTGAGTGGCGGCTTTCCATATCTGTGTGAATGGAGTTAGAAATGGATCGCAGCTCAGAGCTGTGCAGGCATCTTGCTCCTTGTTTTGTCCTCTTACCCCACACCTGCTTATCTCAGGCCTGGGAAGCAGAACGCGTATTCTGCTTGCTATCTCTTTGGTTAGGCAAGCAAGCTGATGGGGTTGTTCATTCTCACTACCCCCGAGCCTGAGGATCTTGGAAGGACTAGGCTGATAAACAGTCCTCAAAACCAGATTTCTGTTTCTCTTGGTTGTGAATGACCAGGAACACAAAGAGCTTATGGTCCGAGTCCTGGCTCTAGTGCATAGCTTGAAGAGCTTGGCAAGCACCAGGGAGCCCATGTGCGGTGTTTTTTCTCTGACGGGCTGCTCCATAGCAATGCGTGCTGCTCCAGAGCATCTGGCCCAGCTTCACAGTGAGAATAAGAACTGCAGATACGTGTGGGGGCTGCAGGGGCAGGATCCGTGTGGTCTGTCGGGTCCCTGACCTAAAACCTGTCCCAGTTTAAGGATTTATCTTGCAACTGCTTGCTGCCTGCCCTGGGGGATGGTGCCAGGTTACAGAGGGCTCCCTCCCAGGGGACAAGTGCCATTGGAAATGGGTATGGTCTCACCCGTCAGAAAGGGACACACTTTCATACAGCCACTTGTCCTYGCTTTCTCTGTCCTATAGCAGGGAATGGGCAAGACTCTTCTTGGGATTCCTCTGCATCTTCACTGGGTGTGTTTTGGTTTTTCTGAGGGGCAAATATCCTTACTGGATTAGACTGTTGATGCCTCATGCATAATGAAACAGTCCTCATGATCTGCAGGTGCTGGACTGTATATTGCACTGGCCTCTCCTGGCAGGCTGAGTGCCGAGGACCGGCCGCCTGCTTCTAGTGCTGCCTTCACTCTCCTGCCCACGGGGGTTCAGCGCTAAGGGAGCTGGCTGGGCCAGATCAGCCAGGCAAAGTCTAAAGAAGTGATTTTCTTTTGCTGACCAGTGTTGCCTTTCCAAATACCGCATGGCCTCTATGACTATAATTGTATAGCCATCTCATTTAGAGCTGACCTCAAAGGCAAGTTCTCCTCTCCTCCCAAAAAGGGGGATTTTCACATAAGGGCTTATGCTGGTTTAAGGCTGCTTTATCTTAGTATAGCATAAACCTGTTTCTAGTTATCTTAAGGCAGAAAGCGACTGGGGGATTTGGGTCGGACTGGATGATTGATTCCTGCTGACTTAAACAATCCATAAGGAGTGCCTTTTGCCCTTACTTAACTAATCTTGATTTCCTTTTCTGGCATAGGCAGTAAGTACTTACTCTGCGCTGTCTCTTGCAGTGGGACAAAGTTCTGGGAGGTGCCATGCTCTGAGCATTGGCTTCTGCAGCTCTGCTCTTCAGGTGGTTATTTATGCAAGGCACCAGCCAAAGGGATGGGAGAGTTTTAACTGGATTAACCTCAAGAAGAGAGTGTGGGGATTTGGGATTAAGGAACCAAAGGCAGCCAGCAATCACTGACTTAAAACAAGCTGTAAGAGGGCCAGTCTCTATAGACTGGAAATATAGTCCTTCCTTACCTGCATAGTGTTGAGATTGGCAGCGTTTTTACCTTTGAGTTATTAGAGAAGATGGTCTTAGGGATGCAGGGTATGTGTAGGGTGTTTTCTCTTAAGACTTTTGTATTGATGGGAGACTGTTCATAATTGGCACCTCCTAAAGAAAAATCTATTGAAGCACTGAGTGCTTAGAGGAGATCTTAAACCTGGCACTCTGAAAGTGTGTTGGTGGCTTGCTCCGATATAATGAGAACATCTGGTTTCCATAGACTTGTAGCTCTTCTAACTTCACGTGCTCCCCTTTTACACCTTCTACCCTTGCCCTAAAGTGTTTCTCTCATCCCATATTTTTTTTCCACTGATGCTGTTATGCATCCCCTGAAGGGAAAATCCTAGTAGATTACAGGATTGATAGAAAGATTGGGAGGCGCGGGAGAGATCAACAAAAACCTGTTACTAAGGAGACACGAGTTTTAGCATTGTGTCCCTAATGGCCAGTCTGCCGAAGGGGAAACAGATGGTACAAAGGAGGCTGGGATTACATAGATGARTACTGCAGGGCTGCAAATCTGATACATCTATTGAACTTCCAGGGGTCAGGCAAATCCAGCCTTGTGCCAAGACTACTGTGGTTCCTTTTCCTTTGGCACAGTGTTTCTGTCCTTCTGTCGYTGAAGGCTGTTCTGGACAGCGGGCTTCTGCACGAGCCGTTCCTGCTCCTGGGAACAGCCAGGTTTGGCATGGAGAGAGTGAGGGCAAGTGGCTGTATGGTCCAGGATAACACTGCATTCTGGTTTAGTACAGTCTTTCTCCTGTTACTGTTGTACACGTGTAGGAACATGACTTCTTTCCTAACCTGRGAGAATGGGAGGACAGGTGGTGACCACAGTCGCTCCTGGCTTTTGACACAGCCTGGCCTTTATTGCAATATAATGTTTCGCAGGGGCTTAAATTTCAGGAGTTATGCTCCCAGCTGTGTGCCACTCGCCTGCTTCCCTTGCTGCTGCCTGCTCTCTGGAGAAAGATGTGAAACGACACTGCTGTTCTGGACTGAGCAGTGGGTAAATAAGCAAAGGCAGAATTCATCCTGGCCAAGGAGAAACAGTRCTGGAGTCACTTTTGCAAGAGACTAATTAAGATCTGTTTTTCTTGTATTTAACTTCCAGGCTCTAGAGAGTGTTGCAGTAAACAGGACACCAATTCGTTAATAAATGGAGAGCGCTAGATGACTACAGTACTAGAATTAATAGCTTGACAGCATTTCCTTTTTTCCTTTTGTCTCCTCCCACAGCAATTTGGACTGATACCCAAATAAACAATAACAAATAGATTTTTGGAGTTGCTGGCTGGGAGAAATAACAAAAGTCAAGGGACACTCGTTATGCAACTGTGTTCTGCTCGTATTTGACTCATGCAGAAAACCCTGTTCTACTCCTCAGCTTCATCTTCCTTTCTCTTTTTCCTTTTTTTTTTTTCTTCAACCTCTGTTGGGGGAGGTGTCATTATATTTGCTGCCTTGTTTTTGGTCCCTCGGAAACTGCTTAGACCCTTGTATCTCCAGTTGGCTGTAGRCATGCAGTGCTGAAAGAGTCCAGGCAGAACTCTACTGTGGAGAARCGGTGTACAAGAGCCTATAAACCAGCTTGTATCAGGCAATAAAATGGCTCAGCATGTTGACTTAAGTTCCAACAGCATGAGACTAATACCTGGRTGTGTTTTTTAAGAAGTGAGTGATTCTGGGTAGTTTATAACCGTTATGTTCCAGTTCTAGTAGTAGTGGTCCCCTGCCAGAAGTGGGGCAGCTGGGAGGCTGTTCTGCGACCTCGGGAYGGAGGATGTGAACAAGGAGTACGCTCTGTACCTTGTGATTCTCTCTGCAGTGTCTTGCCAGGGAATATCATCTTCAGGCGTTCCTCTCCCTCTGCTCTCTGACGACTCTGCTTTGTGTCCCGTGTCTGTGTGTTCAGAAAGCTGTCCCAGCAATTCCTTTTGAAGTTTTGCCTGAAACACTTGGGGTTTTTTCCCTATCCAAATGGAGGCTAGAGGTGAAGAGACTTTCCTGCCAATTCCTCTTCTGATATAGTCTAAACTCCTGCTGTTAAACCTCTACCAGCCGCTTCTGTTCTAGATATGTCACTGCAACAGAGCAGAGACGCCCCGGCTGGGCTCTTGCTTGAATCCCGGGTTGCACAATAGCAGCCTGCGAGTGCCAACGCAGATGCTGCTGCATCCACACACACTCTACAATGCAGTTGCTTGGATACCTCTTTTTTTTGTTGGTTTTCTTTTTGTTTTGTTTTTCTCACAAATGCTAGGTGAAAATTTGCAACTTATAATTGTACCATTGAGCACAGATTCAGGTTAAGCAGTGTTAAGAATTTGAAATATTAATGACTTCCCCTCCATATTGCTTTTTTAGAGGTTGAGTATCATGGAATTTGAAAACATTGAATGTTGCTCTGTTCCCTTTTCAGAGCCTTTATTTCACCTTCTTAAGTATTAAATAACTTCCCACTTTGAGAAGTTTTTTCATCCAGAAAATTATCCTTTAATTATTGATGCAGTAGGCCAGGGGCCCTAAGTGGCCTGGCTGCTGGTGCTTATAGCTCAGGTAGGTCGTGAAGATTTCTGCGCCGCTCCTAATTCATCCCCTGTGTCATACGTTCGTTACGTCAAGAGGAGATTTGACAGGAGCTTGCAGGGATTGGATCTCGGAGGAGCTGAGTGGGTGAGAGTCTCTTCTAACGTTCTGGCAGGGAGAAAGGTATGTGCATGTTACAGCCAGCTACTCGGCTTTAAGAGCTGAGTGATACTGCTGAGCCGGTGTGGGGTGAAGATGCAACTTAAATGTGTATCATAGGTGGCTGCATGTGCTTTCCTCTGTGTAGTTTACGGCAAGCTGTCAAAATGAAAAGCCTGTGCCTGGTTATGCTGCTGCTGCTGACCAGGAATTAGACTTTTATCAAGAGATGTGCTAGTGCAGCTTCATTCTGTGGACACAGTTATGACATAGATAGGAATGGTATCCAGATAGCTCTATTCTTGTCCCATTATGCGAATAATATAATATATTTTATATATGATGCAGGTGAATCTGCATTGCTTTAGTGACCCTACTACATGTTCTGGGAAAAGTCAAAGTTCTGGAGTTGTAACTTGAACTGTGACTGCACAGAGCCCCGGAATAACTCCCTGGTTCTTAATGGAGATAACTGTAGCAGGGATACAAATGAGGCTGCTGTGAGTGTGCACCAAGGTAAACTGGATGCTAACAGGAAGATGGCTGATTGCAAGACAAAGACCCTTCCCTTTGCAGTGTACCTCCCTTCCTTCCACCCTCCTCCTCCTAAAATAGCCCTTCAGCATGAGGAGTGAAAACCCAACTGTTTCCCTCTTTTAAAAGCACATTTAATGTTTGTTCATTTCAATGGGGAACTGACTTACTGGCTTAAACCAGAAGCTGGTGTTGTGCATTTGCTATGTCTGGTCTATGTCCTTATTCCTTGTAAAGCGTAATCGTATTGCTCATGAATGATAAAAGATTATCAGCTGCAGTTTCAACTGCAGGTCTCCAACTTCTCTGGGTATGGCTCATTAGCCAGTTTGCTTTTCAGGCTCCTTCAACCTTGTTTAGTTCTAGCTGTCTTTTTTTTTTTTTAATGCAGCAGTTGAGGAGACTCTCTCTCCCAGCTGGAAACAGGCCCAGCTTCTCAGGTGAAGATGTCAGCCCTCTGGGTGAGGAGGTGCACATGGCCATGCTGCTTCTGAGAGCTCGAGTGCACTGGAAGGTTGAGCAAGGTCTGTGTATTAACAGGTAGTGACTGGAGAGGGTCTGAGGTGTGAATGTCCATCCTTCATAATTGCACAGGGACAATTTCATGCATGTAAATGTGTCACCCTGCATGAATGCATAATGAACGGCTGCTCATTGCGGTAACCTGTGGAGCTGGGATTTCATTTTAATCACAGACTGTTTGTTGTGTAGAAGCCCTGCCCTGAGATTCACCAGTGCACACATGCACATCTTTGACTTGGTTTTAGTCAAACTATACCCTTGACATCAGCAACAGTTCCCAGTATGAAAACTGGAGTTACAGTGCCTGTGTTCACACAGCAAGTGAGTTTTCTCACACTTGTCCCATCACCGTAAGCATTTGTTATTGTTGTAGGGAAACAAATGCTTCTAGATTTTTGAGATTTCCAGTGGATAACTTCGTCTGCTTTGCCTAAAAGGAGATTAAGCAGGTATCTTGAAGGTTCTGGGAGGCATTAAATGTAGCAAAGCATCATAATTATGTTAAATATCTGCCTTCTCTGTCATACTTGCGCAGTGTTGAAAGGCTTTCTAAAAGTTAGAGGAAAGGTCTATTCACGGAGACAATAGATTTTTTTCTTAGTGTCTGTAAGTGTCTAGAGATGATAGGCTACTACACAGTTTTAGGGAGAAGTTATGTATAATACTCCTTTGGTGTAGGGATATTTAATGTGAATATGTATCTACAATGTTTGTATTCTTTTTTTTTTTTTTTTTCCCCTTGGGTGCGTCACTGTGATTAAGGCAAAAGCTGTTGTACTCCCCATCAGGCAAGCTTACTTCACTGCAGAAATTCAGTTGACAGTAATCTCCTTTTTAATCTGTTCTTGTGGTATAGTGTAGCAGGCTGTGTCACACTGTATTTCTCATCCTGACTCTTGTTGTACCAGTTGGAGGCTTCTAATTTTTGTCTTCAAGTGTTTGAGTTTTATTTCTGCCGTTTTTAGTGAGGCGAAATCTAAACAAGGTTTGCATAAATCTCTTAGCTCCGGCAGGAAGATGAAAGCTTTGATAAGGAACTTGGTTTTTTCTCTCTCCAGAGCAGGAGCGCAATGTCTTTGACCTAAATATACCAATTACTGACACAGCAAAGTGATACAGAAAACAATCCGGAAGGAATGCCAACCTCTGAATGAACACTTGGCTGCAGAAAGCTATTGCTTATGTGGAACCTCAAACACAGAAGAAATTTGAGAAGGGAAACAGTGTTCATTCAAAACATTTCATGCAAATAGTGATGGGTGAGAGAGAAATGGCTGGAGAAAGCTGCTTGTTTACCCCTTATCCCTACAGCTTTGGAGAGGTGCATGCAAAACACAGCGCAGTTCTCCCCTTTCCCGTTTGTGGCCTAGTTTGCTCAGCTTAGCTTTTTGAAGAACTTTTATGTCAAACTTAAAGGCTTCCTGGTAGCAGCTTCTATTTTTAATAAGTGTTTGATGGCAAATGTAAGTATTTCAAAAAGTAGCGATGAGTTAACTTTCTRGAGCATATTAGGTGACTTTATTAATAAAGTTTCATAATTTTTAATAATGGTTAAGGTTAACCATCTCCAGAGACCGAGGGATTCTGAAGTGAACTGGTTTTCAATTCAGCTTTGAGTATACGTGAGTATTTGCACATCACTACCATGTTGACGGTTTCCATAATATACCGAATAAATCGGTTYGCACAAACTGCTGCAGATTTCTGGTTGTCTTTGTTCTCCACTTTGCAGCTGTGGAACTTGCAAACTCTGGCTGCCCATTTTTTTGGTGGTCAAATCACCCTTTTTAGTACCAAACTGCTACTAGACACAGTCAGGCTGGAAATGCTACCTGTATAGTTCAGCATTCCCCCTCCAGCCCCGGAAGCTCTAGCTGGTGAATTTGTGTGTAGTCTTGGGCTTCTTGCAAGAAAAAAGGGAACCTCTTATCAACCCAGGTTTTTGAGTCAGCCCTTATTTCTTTTTACCAGCCAGAGTGTTGTTGCTGGCACTTCAGCCTTACTGCAAATGCAGTATGTGTGGGCTTTTTGCTAACACAGTTTATTTAAGAGATTGATACAACTCAGAMTACTGTATGAAAGTCTCTCTGCTACAGAAATGTGTAATAGATATTTGGCAATCTGACTCAAACATTTGTCTGTCTTTGTTCCAGCAGATGATTTGAGATTATTGATAAGACCAGCCTTGTGCAGGGCCTGCTGTTGAATAGGCAYCTGTCAACTATTTCATCTTGGAAGGTGTTGAACTTCAGTTTTATGTGATGTCCAYGCACAGATCCTGGTCCTTTGGAATTCAAGGGCCTCTATTCAGCTGCTTCTTTGGGCACCTAATGCCAGTCCCGTGCAGATGTCGGATACCCCAGGGCATCTCTAATGTCACCATGTGTCCGTGTCAAGAGTTGAGTTGAGCCCTAAGGAATCTGAACGTGCAGTGGATGCTCTTATCTCTAGGTGACTTATATTGTATTAGAGGAAAGGTTGTGGCTGCAGTAATGGCACCCTCTCTGCAATTCTCGACCAGACTGGGTKATCCATGCATTGGGTAATAGTTGGGGGAGGGTGGTTTTTGTAYTGACTTGCTTAATACTTGCTGATACACAAGGAGAACTCCTCTATGGAGGAGCTTGCAATGCACTGTACAGCTGTAGCCCAAACAAAGATAGACTGGGAAATTGGTGGATGCTATGAAGAGGAGTATTTGCATGGTTTAACAACTGGATCGGTGCCTGGATGCACAGCCTCTGATTTGACTAAAGCAGCTGCCTTCTTCCCAGCAAAGGTCATGTTCGGCTCAGAGGCACTTTATGTGTGTTTGAACAACTGGATGGGATCTAGCCAAGGAAAGGGTAGGCAGAGAACTAGATGATTGCGCATTTAATTACAAGCCTTTTCTTTGTAGTACCTCCTTTGAGRCTGGGTCCAGAATTGTTCACATGGTGGTGGCTTGACAATGTTAAGTGAAAAGCCTCTCTGGCATGACTACATCTGAATCTTGCTGCGGGTTTGGGGGGATCTATATTAACTAAGTTTCTGTTGTATAAATAAGAAGCTGCCAGTTGCACTTCACTAGGAAAGGTAAAAAGGCTTAAAGTTCTTTGTCTTGCGTAGCTTCTCAGAGAATAGCTTCTGCATTCCTACTCTTGCACAAGGCCTCTCTGCCTCTGTTAATAAAGATCTTTTTTAAAAAGAACAATATTGACTTTGAAAATTAACAGCTTCAAGAAATGAGAGGAGTTTCACATCCACTTCTTGGTTCTGCCTTCCTGTGAGGAATTCGGGTTCGCTCACTACTGGTATTTGGTGCTGTGCAGAGGACTCCTGTAAAAGGGGAAAGTGTACCAAATAATGAAAATAATGAAGTTGCCCATCTAGAAAACAACACCTATCCAAGATTTAGAAAATRGAGAAGGGGAGAGAAGTTCTGTAACGTCTGAAGTGTGCATGTCACAACTATGAGCAAAATGTTCACTCGTGGGGTGAAAACTGGAATCCTTGTCCTGTYTAAATTGTCAGTGCTCTCTTGATATGAATGGCTATGACCACTCATGCTCCTGATAAAAATACTCCCCAGGCATTGTCTATACAGTCAGGTATGTTAGYATAAAATCATATGTAGCAAGCAAGCAGTTATTAAATCAGAATCTCTTTTAAGGTTTGAAAGATGTATTTTCAGGGTGTAGCCTGTGTGAAGTGTAGTCTGTGTGAAGTGTTCCTTGGTTAATAGAAATGTAGTGAATGTTAGATGCATGACTTATGCTAATAATCATATCTCTTACAGTAAAAGAACTTGCTGTGATGTTCCTAATGTTAAATACAGGCAGACAGCTCCAGTCCYTGTACGTAAGAATGCAGATTGAATCTTGTTTATCATTACATCAGTCTGCAAAAAGGAGATTTATAAGAGCAGAATTGTTTGCGTGACATGGAGTGACTCCCATTGTATAGAACAGAAAGCACTCAAAAATTTCTCTCCTCTCCCTTGCCCTTTTGATGACAGATAGTTGGCAGTGGATCAAAGCACAAACAGGATTAATGTTTTGCATATTCTGTCCTACATGGCCTGAAAGGAGCAGAGATGGAATTTTTCATCTTTCACTTTAAACTGCATTTAATATCGTGGCCTAGTTTAGAGCTATGCAACTCATTCCTTCCATTTCCCCTGAGGCCTCTGTTTCTGGTCAAGGAAAGCAGGGCATGACTCCCTCTGGAGCTCATCAGTGCTGCTCAGCTTCCTCCTCGTCGCAGGCTGGTGGAGGAGGCTGGGTTGAGGCTGGAGCAATCTACCATCAGGAATCTCCAAGTAGTGTTTGTGGAAGCTGCTGTCTCTTGCACCTATTGCTGTGGTTAYGGCATGGGTGCTGCAGGGCACGGGGAACCCGGGGCTGGGGCAAGATCCAAGATTCTCGCTACCACCTGTGTGAAGGCAGCKTTGAAAGCTGAAGTGGGTCACTGTCACAGGTCACACCTCCCAGTGGCTGGTTTCAGTGTCCAAGGATGCTGTCCAAGCATGTTCCTTCTCTAAGTGTAAACTGCCTTCTCAAAGATGTCCCCAGAAAGGAATGTCTACAGATTTTGATCCACTTTTTGGCTGATGAATTGTTGCRCTGACAGCAGTACTTCATCCTCTTTGGAAATAAACTGAAAATRGCCAGAAAATTCGAAGGGGCTTGTTCTAGTAGTTGTGTCAATATTGGAGTCGTTTGCTTCACTGAAGCTTGCACTTGACCATGCATTGGGCATGTCTTCTCTGTCCTGCCCTCCCCTCTAGTGGGGTGACTTGTCATTGCAGCTTAGTTTTGGCTGGCAGTTACTAAGGAGGTTTTTGTGATGTTGTGCAGTTGCAGAATTACATAGTGACCAGAACACAGCRCGGAGAACTGTAGGACGGGCATGGTATACACTGGATGGTAGCACGGACTTGTGGAAGAGGAGAAATGGTTGGATATATGAAATATGGGAGCATTGGCTGTATCTTCTTCCATACTTAATGCCTTCTGTCCATGAGAAGGTATGGATGCATTTGCAAAGGAGATAGTTGATGGAGTGAAGATGATTCAGATATCTGAATCTGACCGCTCTGTAAATACCAGGACAAAACACGAGATACAGGGAAGGAGTAGGCTGCAGGCTGGTCAGAGTTGCTGATGAGAAGAGGAGGAGGTTAGCGAAGGTTAGTTTTCTTCCAGATAGCATCCCAGGTACTGGCGATGGATTTCTTGCTCAAATTGCACTTGTCTACAGTTCTAGTTTTGTAGACWGTCAGCTATATTCTGAATAGATGTGCTTCTCTCACAAATCTGCTACATTTATGTCTAATACTAAAGAGATCTTGTAAGAGCTTCAGCAGAGACAGATGGTAATTGATTGGGCCGTGACTAGCCTCCTCCACGCTGAGCTCTTGAGGGCTGCATTTTGAGTGGAGTTAAGATAATGATCTACATATTTCAGGATCTTCTCTTGTCATTTGTGGGACTTTTCACTATGGCATACCAGGTTTGCCAGTTGCTGTGAGGAGAATTTTTTTGGCAGGTGGAAATGGCCATTCATTGTAATAATAAAAATGTTTGCATAGCTTGCGTTCCTAAACAGCGCAGTAGAGATTTCAAGTGCTCTTTCACTTGTTTTACCTTACTGTGGTTTTGTGGAACTTGTTCTCTAGCCGAATACACGCTTTTGAGCTGTTTTGGCTTACTTAAAAACCCCATTGTGTCTTCATGCATATAACGAAACTTCTTCCTYTCCCCTCTGACCTCTTCCTCTTGCCCTCCCCAAGTCAACTTTTTTGTCAACCCATGGGGAACTCATCAGAGCTTATGCTCTGGCAGGATAGGAGAAGTTCCAATGATAACAAACACACCCACAACAGCTAATGGTGTTTTCAACAGGACTTGAGATAAATAATAAATTTGTTCAAAGGAATCTAACTGCACAGCTGATGCTGGCTTCCAGTTTCTTGTCTTGCTAATCTTGTTTAAGACATTTAGCACACCAAGTCCTTAAGGTGATGCGGCATCCTGAATGAAAGGTGTTGTGGTTCTAGTATCTTTCTTACGCTCGAGTTTGTCATCCCCATCTAACACCACCATCCTAACGCTGTGAGTCCATTACATGCAACCCAAAGTAGTGGGATGGAGTTGGGGATTGGGCAAAGCCAATGGTGGTAACTGTAGTGCTAGTGTTTTTCTCAGTTTAATGGGGCTCTGCTGATGATACTTGAGTGACTGACCCTTCAAAGATCTGAATCCTCATCCTGCAAATCTTGTGTACATGTTTTACTTGTAGTGGTTTTTTGTTTTGTTTTATTTTTAAACTTCAGCTACAAGAACTTCTAATACATGGCTCAGCTGAGGAGAACCCATTGAGCTGTGTAAATTCTTACAAGATTTGTCCATTGCACTTAGCAACTAGTAGTGTAAAGGACACGCTACATCCCTCTGTTTCTGCAAGCAGATCTCTAGAAGCTAGTGCGGAGTCTGCTCAGGATAATCCAGAGGGTCGTTTGCTCTCAAACGCAGGGGCAATGGACAGTTGTCTGCACTGGCAGAGCCAGTGAGGTTAACTCTGCGTGCTGTACCTGTTTGCCATAACCGGTGTGTGACACTGAGGAGGTGGCCCATGTGGCTTCTGCGGTGACATTGGCTGCCTGGCTAAGAGAGGCACTGTGCGATCTCAGGGATCAGAGCTATCCTCTTCAMCACAGTATTTTCCACTCCAACCCACTGGGAATTGCCTGCACTTTCCAGTACTGGGGGTAAGAAATGAATATATACTCTCCTGGGAAGTGCTAGTAATTAGGATTACAAATTTAGGGAAAGAGGAGCAAGGCAAAGAGGTCTGTGAAGTACTTAGGAYCGAAGTAGATTTTCTTTGCTTGCTCTAGTAATGCAGGTATTTAATTAACTGTGTTCATGCATGCAAGATAGTTAAGCACTAGCTAGCTGCTTGAAGTACTTGATGCCTTATTTTTGCAAACTTAAAATGCTGCTGTTACCACCTGTCAAGCCAAAATGCAGAGTGAGCAGCATGGTCCATCGAATAGCTACTGCCCCTGAGGTGTTAAGCAACAGAGTTACTGAAATGTGCGGAGACTTTGGCTGCGCGGGGAGCGTGGGTCGCCAGGACAGCTGTCCAGTGTCTGGAGCTGTGGACAACAAACAGTCTGGCTCAGATAGGTCCTGAGCCAGTGTGGTTATTGCAAAAGCTCGAATAATGGAAAGTTACTCTATGCCATTGGATTCTTCTTTAGCAAGGCCAGTCGTGGGTCTGTATCCCAGAGAGCATCCCAGAGTGTCCTGCCAGCCAGGGAACGCAGCTGATGCTTCATCTTGGGAACAAGGACTTGGCTCCCTGGTCTGAAAGAGCTCTGCTGCTGCTCCTCTGACGGCTGCCCTTCATCTGTGTATTTACACCCTTCTGAATGATGCTACAGCTTGATTTCTGTTGACTGTGGAGTTCRTTGGTGTTTTCATTTTGAAGGAGACAGGAATGCCAGCTTCCTTATCGAGTTGCTGAGCTAATTCTAAGGTATGATGAGTAGCAGGTATTCTTGCCAGCTCTTGCTTGTTGTAGATGGTCTGCAGGTTTTAGCTTGAATTCGTGGTTGCAGGTGGCTCCARGTGAACTGCTTCGTGGTCTTGTTCTAGTTCTGTTCTTAGAAATAGAAGACCAGTAGCAAGCATGCATTTTCTACTTATTCTTCTATCTTACAGATTCAGATCATTTAARTAAGAGAGAAACAGAATATCCAGCAGGAGTATCTGCATTTAACTCTGTATTAAAAARTGAACTGCATATGAGCTTTGCATGCAATAAGCACAAAGAATGTAGTTCAAAAGATTTTCAGGAGAAAACATCTGTTTATGTGGTTATCTTATGGAAACTTAACTTTTCCACTCCTCCCCTTTTCTGAGYTTGACGCTTATCTGTGTTAGTTTCTGTAGGTTTTGTAAATGTGTCTATTCCAGAATCTCTCCCTCTCCTGTTGCTTCCCTTCCTCTCCTGCCCCGGGCAGCAGGTAGGTACATGTCCTCTCCGGTGGGGCTGAACCAGAAGCCCCAGGATGCGCAGTTCCTCTTCTCCATTTTTCCACTGACTCCATTTGGAATTGACATTTATCTCATTCCCCAGCCTTCCCCTAGCCCATGAAATCTCTTACACACCTTTTCTTATTTTCCATCTGTGTGCCGTGGTATGTAAACCAGAAAGCAGTGTGTGCATGATAAGGCATCTTCCAAATTGTTCTCTTGAAGCAAGCTGAAGAGGAAGAAAAGGATAGTTTCTCTTCTCAGAAGAGCTGTACAGTCTCCYCTGGGGTTGTTCATGGGAGAACGTTATCGGAGCCCATTGCAGAGGTGTTTGGGCAGGGGGCAGTGCTGGGGAGGAGAGCACGGTGACTGTTGGTATAAATCACCTCTAACGTCATCCTTGTGTGAAACACCATCACTCTCTGCTGACATTTTCAGAGTCAGAGTTTCAGCTCTTCTGCAGGTGTTTGCAGAAGAGGAACTGTGGACTTTCTTTATCTCTGCTTTCCTGTTCCAGAAGCACAATAGTGCATCATTTTGTGTTTGCCTTCAGGAGTATTATAAAGTGACCCTTCAGTTCAGGAGTAAYGCAGGCTACAGAACATGACAGTTCACTCTACTATTGCCATGATACAACGTGTGCCAGCGTCTTTGCTCATGAGAGGATGCGTTCATCTTAAAGGAYGGTGGGATGAGTGATAGAAAAATGAGAGAAATGCGGTAATTGTGCTGGAGGTCTGTAAAAGTTAGATAGAAAAGAACTCTGTAACCARTCAAAAAAAACCTGAACACTTCAGAGAATTAAGTGCCCACCACATGACTTCATTAGTAAAACGTTAGCAGCCCTGTTGTCATAGTGGCGGAGGTCTCTTGCAAGCACCTACTTGAAAAATGACCAAAATACATGGTGCCATGCTGAGGTCTTGCTCTTTACTGTGGATCAATTCTGTGCAATTCCTGGTGGATCATTCACTGCCAGCAAATGGTGGGCACTCACTGGAGAGGAGATCTTCTGYAGGAGGGAAGCCCAAAGCAAGCTAGACACAGAATTATCTTTTTGCTTCCTTTGTTATCTTGTGCTGAACTCTGGTCTTCTTGGGATGCCCCTGCACTGACCAAACACTTGGTATGTTTTAAAATGTGTTTGCTCCTGCAGACCTACACAAACRTAGTAAGTTTTCACTGATAAAACAGATCCTATACCCCATCTCCAGCCAGTGCCTGGCAATACATATGTAAATGTACTGTGAAGCGGAATTAATTGCTGAGATTTCTCTACTTGAGGTATTGCTYTGGGCTTTAGTAAGTAGGCCTAATAAAATTCCACAGCATGTTAGAGATTGTGCGTATTAATTTTGCATCTAAAGCAGCGTAGTATGTCAAATTTCCACTTTCTAGTCCATCTGCGCTCACTCAGTCCTATTTGGCAGGTTTATTRCTTGCTGGTTTTGTGGATCCATACACTTGATTGCTGACACTAGACTATGAATTAATATGATCTACATAAAGGTARTAAAAAAACCCTTAGTTTTTTACCCAGAAGTAAACTGTGTGTTTGGCTCTTGGCCTACCTTGTTTGGCAGGGGTCCTTGGAAGTCCACGCAAAAGCATGYGAAATCCTGCAGTGGCAAAAATTCTTGTAATGTTGAGTTTTTAAAAGTGTTTTGAGAGAACATGAAGTGACAGCTGAGCAGAAAGTGAGTTCCTCTGTAGTGACAGCTACATGCAGAAGCAGTGAGAATTTCCTTTGCCTTCTACAGTTAAACCAGTGAAATGCAGGTCTTTGGATTCTGCATATATTAAAGCATATTAACTTTTTTCTCCTTTCCTATGTATGCAGGAGGCAGACAGTGGGGAAGAAGAATGCCGGTCCCAGCCCAGAAGGTAAGATTGTCACTCGAGGCTTGCAGGAGTCCTTGAGGACACCTTTTTGTGTGAAATGTTCCACAGGGGTTTTTGTTGTTGTTYTGGTAAGTTCTGCAAACATGCATCATTTTCTGCCTRTTGTTAAYGTTGGACAACTGTCTTATGTGTACCTTACTGAAAAATGTATTTAACTATGGCTTAAATGATGCTCCCAGTAAAGGGGTTGCTGCAGCAGGGAACAGGAAAATTCAGATTACACACTAAAAGCATATATGGGGAACAGTTCACAAAGATGTCAGCGAGTGTATTCTCTAAACACCACTCCAGGAAGTGGTGTCTTGCCTGCAGACGTGTTCTGAATAAGATGGTGATACTCCACTTCTCTGTGCATGTGGAGACTTTGCTTATATCTTGGGAGCAAATCCTGCTTGTGTTGTTCCTTAGCTCCCTCCAATGTCATATGTTGTTTCTCAGGATTTGGTCCATCATCAGRATATTCTGAGAGGAATAACCATAGTAATAAACTCTTGTTCTCTGGTTACAAAGTCTCTGTTGTCATCGAGAGCAATTTGAATTGAATTGGATTACTCCAATTAGCAGGAGTATCACAGGAGAGACTTCAGCAGTGATAGTCATCCTCTAACTGTGTTTCTTCACCTCCTGGTTATGCCCTTGTGTACATCTTTGGGATTTGTGAAAAGTTGTATTTCTAGAAGCTGAAGTACAGGAGACCCTCTGCCATAAGGGCACCTGCTGCTTAAAATAATTTGTTCATTGGATGCGTAGTTACTTGCTACGGATGGAGGCAGTCAAACATCTACTCCAAAGTTAGGAGAACACTGAGAATTTAGAGGAATTTTTTTTTAATTGGGATTGTTTTGCTTGGAGGTGTTAATTTTTTTTAAATGCTGGTTTTATTTGCCTCAGGAAGAACCTTTTTTGATAAATGCTTATTCCTAAAAACCAAACAAACATTGAAACTCAGCTGAYTGAATGGTGACAAGAACTAATGGCATTTTTATAATGTAGTTATAGTCTTAAGGGCAGACTTCTTGAAGTCTTGCAAGCTTTGTCTTCTGCCCTCTAAGCCATCAAAAGAATGATTTCAGCTAAACTTAATATAAGCAAAAACTGTATATACCAGGTAACTTCTCCAGCAGCAGAAGCACTTTCTTGGCTTAAAATGTTGCAGTCAAATTTTATGAAAGGCGTAAGATTCCCTCCAGAGGGAGTAAAGGGGACGTGAAGCTGAAACAGTTCTCACTTTATGAGTTCTTTGGCTGTTACAGTTCTTTGCTTAATGTTGTTTGTGTGAGTAGGTAACAACGGAAGCTGTAATTTGTAGTATTTAAAAGGCTTGAACAAGATTTGGGCTTTGGGTTTGGGGCCAACTTGGATGAATCTGCAAAAGAAAAAGCTGTCCTGGTTGCACATTCCCATTATTTCAGTGTAGTCCTATGGCCTGGGGAAGGTGACTGGTCTGTTTCTTTCAGCCTTCTACCCTTAAACGATGATTTAAGAATTGCTGTTTCTTCATTTTACAACTTCCATGACTGAGCGGAAAGCTGGAAAGCACAATTCCCGAAGGCTCAAACTGAACTCAGCTAAACTCTGATTTTTAATTTCACTCTTAGCCTTCCAGCAGTCACAAGATCAACTCATGACTTGATCTCAGTATACATAATGTATTGGAGGGGATGGGAGGTATTTAATTATTGTGGGCACTTAGCAACAATTGTAGGTTAGGTTTGAAACAAGTATTTTTTAATATATTTGAAATAACTTCCTGGGATAGGAAATGACAACCTGCTGTTGATGTGGTGATCTGAACTCCGTGACTCCTGTTGCTGGGTCAGAAAGCTAACTGAAACCAAGATCCTTCTTAGGGAAAACAAGGGGGTGGGTGTTAAATGTGTTTGATTACAGTGGGATAAAAATAATACAGTCAAACGTGGTAAGTCGTCAACCTGGAGTCCTGCTGTGGAGGAGCAGCAGTTGTCTATAAACAGCTTTTGAGTATATCTAATCCCCAGTTTTCAAGGGAACGTAGCAAGTAGTAGCTATTAAAAATCCAGGCAGTAAAAAGGCAATGGACTGAGTCTGGCTTTGAAAGAACGGTACGTTATCAGCTGCAGCGTCACCGAAGTAGTGCTCTGCAGCAGCCTGACGTTCCTAGCTGCCTGCCTGGGCAGGGCCAGGCTGGTGAAGGTCTCTGAGGCGTAATGCAGGTGACCTGGCTGCAGCTACAGTCAGTGTTTGGGGTGGGAGTTTTGCTATTTGTAAAATTCTTCTGACGAGGAGTCCTTTTGTCTCCTGCACTCATGTCAAATTTGTTCAAACASTACCTCAGGGTAGCATGGTTGGCATCAAGCATGCCCAAACTCATCCCGTTAACTGGACACTAAATGCAAGAGTACTACTGTGGCTAAAGCGTTTTTGGGTTAATAAAATAACTTTTCAATATTTATTAAATAGGATATCAGTGCATAGAGCTGTTAATGCTTGCAAGGGAAATAGCTTAAGACCTAAGCATGAGCACATAGACATATTTGGCGTCAAAAGATTTTTGCAGCGATCAGTCTTGAAGATCATTTTGTACAGCCTTCATTTCCATCCTCTTGAGTCCCCATGTCTCTGCATAGCCTAGGGCTTGCTGTCTCAAATGAGACAARTGTTCCACATAGACTCAGCTCAACAGCATTGCTAGTCTTGTGGCTAGCAATTTCTAGATAGCTTCTTGTGTTARGTTTCTGCTGTTTATCTTTTCTCACTGATGAGGTATGGGTTATATATTGAGGTGAAGGAGAACACGCAGAAAAGACTGGCAGTATGACAGCAGGAGTGACGACTGCTTCTTGAGCAGAGGCTATGAAGAGCAACCAGTCTAAATGCCCTCCAAAGAGGCAGAGAAATTAGCTGCAAACAGGAGCTTAAACTTGTAGGTAGGTACATCAAGATCATCATACCTAAAACAAATAATCTATCTGGGTGCTGACCTGTTCGTGCTCTTTAAGATCTAGCACCACAGAGGACTGTGATTGCATGGGCTCAGGCCTCGTAGAYAAGGGAGAGGAGGTGTGTGAAATTCTTGTTTAAACTTAAACCTGTTCTACAGAGCAGTCAAATGACATGACAAGCCTGCACTTGCCACAAGACTGCTGCTGCCAGCACCATCACAGAATGAGGAGTTTTCTGCTTTGTGAATTAGCAGAAGCCACTTAAAGTTTTTCTCCAAAAGACGGAAAGAGCTATTAGATGTGCAGAAAAAAAGTTCATGTGTGCTCTGCAATTATCCTTGGAAGATGCTTGAAACTATTTTCTGGCAAATTCTTTGTACTGATGCAAAGAGGAATGGCTTGTTTTCCTACTTGAGGAAAGTACTTGGGTATYGTGAACACGGACCAAATTTTTATGAAGACTTCTATCCGTTACTAAAAAACACAGAAAATTAATACTGCAAATACCTGAAGTTGAGCAAATAGGCGAAAACCACCTTGGCTTTCTCAGTCTTCAAATTATTTGGAATTTTTTCTCGCATAGCCAAGAGAAGCCAGGAGGATCTCTGTACCCTGCTGTAGCTGTGACCATTCTTGCAGTTTATGGGCGAGATCCCCAAACCCCTGACATGGGTCCAGGTTCTTGCTCTGGAGTCCCTGCTCGAGCCAGTCCTTGTCACCTGTCCAGCTCTTGGCTAATGGGGCTAAGACAGAGTATTGCATAAGCAGGTGTCCTGAACAATCTATTTATTACATTTATTACCTTCATAGCTACCTTCTAGACATTTTTATTAGGCTATCTGGAGGCTGTACAGCTAGCTGGCCTGCGCATTCTCCTTCTGTCCCCAGACGTACTGCTGCCACGCTGAATATAGTCTTAATGGAGCATCTGTGTTAACGATCTCTTTGCATCATCCCAATGTGTTAAAACTTACCTAAAATGCATGTGTTTTGAGTTTTGAGTTGTGTTTACACCAAATGATGTATTGACATTCAGTTTTTGTGTGCTCTGTGCCAGGGTTGCAAGGATTCAGCATCTTTGTTTTGCTGACAAACGACATCTCCAGGGCCTGGGGCAGCAGCGGTGCCGCAGTCTGCGCTGGATTTGCTGTCAGGATCTGCCAGCTGCTTTTTGGCTTTATGTTTGAAATGGTGCCTCTGTTTCCACACTATGTGTGTATTTACCAGTTCTGTGTGCCTTGAAACAGCTCTCGTTGCTGAAATGCAGCATTTGAGGCTGCACAGGAACTGTTRCATATAAAATTGAGTAAGCTGTATTGCTTAGCGAGGCTGCTGGGGACTTCAGAGCAATTCTTTGAACTTTTATGGCCTGGCACGCGGTCAGACTAAAGTCCRTTTGCTTCGGTAAAGCTGAGGAGCTTGTCATTCACTTGGAAGTGCCAGGGACTTGCTCGAAGTCTGGGGTTTGTTACCTGAAAATGTTCTCAAAAAGTGCTTGTCCTCCCCTCTTCAGGTGGGAGCCGGAGGGTGGTGTTAAAAAAGAAAAACAAACAAACAAACAAACCCACACCTTTTGCAGCCTAAGTATGCTTACCTTCTGGTTTGTATTTTTTAGTCAAAATAGTTCCTTCCAGGAGTGAACTGGGAAGGAAGGCAAATCAGATTATTGCCATGATAACAGTTGGATGTGCCAAGATGCCTCAAGGTTTCAAGCTGTGAGTAAATACCTTTGTTTTAGGAGCGGAAGACCACAGTCTGATGCAGGAGCTTATGGTTTATAACACTATAAAAGTTGTTTTACAAATAGTAAGTGGAATTGGTGCATGTGTTTCCTTGTATAGGGCAACAGCTCAATAAACTGTAAGCCAACTTGTTTGATTTTTTTAAACTGAGACCTATTGTAGGCTTCTCACTACCTGAGGGTTACAGCAGATGTGAGCTAGTCCCTGAGAGAGAGGAGCGATTCTGTAATACGAATTGACTGCACTTCAGAAGGCTCATTTACAGTCCACATCGAGATGTGCRAATCCTCAGCACCCTGTGTCTGTTGTGACTTTTGGAGATGTGTGTCACTGCCATTTGGTGCTCCTGTGGCAGGCTCCTGACACTTCTGGTTATCCTTAAACCATGTCTTRTGTTACAAGAGAGACTTCCAAAAACCACGTGCTGTGGGTTCTAGTGACCAAACCTTCCTTGCGCTTCCTTTGCTTGCTGCTGCAGCTGCCAAACACTTACTTTGCTGTTACTTGAACAGTAGCTGGATCTTCTAATGGGTGTGCGAGACAGATTGTTAACTCCAGATCTTGAGTAAGAGGGGACTCTGTGTGTGATGTACAGGAAAGCTTGTGTTTATCCATGCCGGAGATTACTAAGCTCTTGTAGTATGAACCTTATCTTTAGAATGTGTTTCCTGAATCCATCTTTCTGTCTTTCCTTTCAGTGACAGCTTAGCCTCCCTGTGGCATTTACTACAGCTGCTTGTGGAGAATGTAATACCGAGATAAAGAACTGCTCTGTTAATCTGCCAGCTCTGCTGACCACCAGAAAAAGTTCTGTGGGCCACACATTGCGATTCRTGAAAGTGGGTCTGTGGTCTTCATTTTTGAATACCAAGTGTTTTATCACCAAACTRTGAGCAAAGGCATAGCACTTGTAGTAAAATTTGCGTTTATTAGATTAGTAACAGATATCTGCAGGGCTAGTTCACTGCAAGGTCTATGTCTGTGGTTACAACATGCTCAGTCCAGTCCGATTACATACCTGTGGATCACAATAATGTGTAAGATGACTTCAGATGTGATCTTCAGGCTGAAGGATCAAGCAGACTAACATCGTTGCATTACCAAATTACCAGGTAAACATATGATGCTATAGCAGGGAGCTCGCTCAAAATATGAATGCTTATGAAAAGTTTTTCTAATTTGTCATTCTAAGTGTGTGAACAGAGGAGAATGAGGAACAAGGCAAAGACAAACTGGGAAGTAAAAAGAATGGAGGTGGGTCAGATCCTTCAGCTACCGAAAGGGTCTGCTCGGCACTGAGCAAGCCCAGAACAGCTGCCCCCATGCACTTGTGTTCCTCCTTCAGAGATTAGCGGAGGGGCTGACCAGGAGGTGCCGTGAGGATTCCATACGTGCTTGTCTCCTGCTGAGCGTGAACCAGGTGCTCAAAGCTAGAGGAATCTAAGTTAAGGAAAGATTCCTGTTKTAAATAGAAAGGGAAACTCCAAAATAGCCATTCTGGTCCCTTTCTCGGTAGGGCACCTTGGCAAGGCTTCAAAGTTAAACCTGAATCCTCAGAGTTTTCAGCTCTGCGTGGATCTCGGGCACTTAAATGTATTTTGAGAATCTGGGCCAGGGTTTCTGGACTTGTTGCCATTCAGCTCTTTGGTATCTTTGCATCAAAAACATTCCTTTATAAAATTAGGGGTGTGTTTTTGACAGTTCAGAGGATTTAGATATTTCTTTTCTATAGGTCACTGAAATAACACGTTACCTATTTTATGATCTCAGACGTGTCATTCAGGCATGTTTCTTCCTTGCTGGACTTGGAGCAGTGCTGTAACAGTTTGCAAGGGTCTGGATTAACTTTTTAGTAGCAGTGTAGATGTTCACATGGAGAGCAGTTTGCTGTGCAAATACGATGCATTGTAGTTTTTGCATCCAAAAAGCTGGTTTCTTCAAAGCTCCTCTTGAATTGCTTGAATGCACAYGGAAGGCAGCTCTCCAGAAAGCAGGAGAAGGTGTCTGTGGGAGAAGATGTTCCACCAAAAGTTGTGTCCCAATGTGTTACCCCTGTCCAACATTAGTGTTGCTTGTTGAGAGACCAGAGTGATAGACGTTGCTGCTTGTGTCCCTTTTCCTAGCCCTGCTGCCTRGTGGCACTGCTCGGGTCCCTTCAGTCTTCTTTGCTCTGCCTCTGTAAAGCGGGTGTAATTGAGCATTGACCTCTTTGTGTCGGATCCTCTAAGATTTAATGATAAGTAAACTATACAGTGATTGGATGTGGGGTTTGTGAGGGAAGGGTTTAATGAAGTGATAATATTGCAAAATAGGTGTTGAATTCTCAGCTAAGAAGCCTAATCATTGATCATGGTGGGCAACTGACCAAACGGGCTTTAGAAGCAGGGTTTTGTTCTTTGTGATGCTTATCACCCTACCCCTGTGCCTGTCTGATTTCTTTGCTCAAGAACTGGAAACAGAAATACTCTTTGACAGCTTAAATAACCAAATTTAGAACGTGGCTTCCTGTTCTGACTGGTTCTTCAGGATTCAAGTATAGTTTTGCGTGCTTTCCCTGTTCCTGCCTACCCCCCCCCCCTTTTTTTTTTTTTAGCTAGTTGTGAGCTTTATAATTACTTTGTTAAATTTCCCTTACTGTGTGTAATAAAGCTGGTGTTTGTAAGTGCTGCCTTGGTGGGTGGTATGCCTCTTCCTCACTGGGAAAGCTTTGTTTCTTTACTATATCTCATTCTGCCCTGCATGCATTGGCTTGTTTATGATCACTGCTACTGAAATGGCTTCATGTTTTCCTGATAAATTGGGCTACATAACGCAGAAGGCTTTGTCTCCCATGCTAAAAATGTCCAGAAGACTTTTGACAGATCAACTTCTCCTTCCGAGGTGGGGAGGCAGCATTAGGAGACGAGCGCAGGAGGTGCTGCTCTCAGCAGATCGGTCTCTACCTGTTTACAGGTTTGCTGCACTAATTTAAGGCTCTCCCCAGATAAGTCATCTGTTTGGACTCTTAATCCACTCAGACGCATCTGTAGACTGTGTTCATTCCTGAAAGCCACATATCCTCACAGCAATAAGATGAATTAACTGACCTCCCACCAGAAAAGCAGGGGCATCAGATCCTTTGACCCTCAAACAGCTGGCATGTGGCACCATATTCTTCAAAGCTAGCTCTTAGGACCCTTTTTCCCCATCAGACCTGATGCTGAGACAGATGTCTTTGTGAGAAAAACAAAGCCCTTGGCCCCACCTCTGCGCACGGAAATGAACTCGCTCCCTCTGCTCTCTCCGGCGGTGCCTGTGCAAGACTCCAGTGCTCGGCTTCGGGCAGCGATGTGTTGTTTTCARAATTCTGTAACTTTGCATAAATGACACCGGAAACAGCTGCCTGGCAGTAAAGAACAAACTTTCCATATGCACAGTAAAGGTGACTGAGCAGGCACTGCCGTAGCTCATCGTTCTGTGGGGAGAGGATGTGATGGTGGTGAGGGGGAGGTTTGTTTGCCTAATGCAGCAGCTTCACAAGCTTTTTCATAATCCCCTGAAAACGTGGGTCCAGGTTCTGCATTGCCTTATCTGTTACACTGATGCTAATAGATTGAGGCCAGAATTCCTACACCTGACAACATCCCASTATTCCCTTTACCTTGAACATGACTAACGTTACAGCTGTAGTAACTTCCACAGGTTTACTCTGCTGTGTTGGAGGAAGGGAAGAACMTTCCTTGCTTTTGCAGAGAGTACCTGGATTTCAGTCCAAACTGACTTAAAATAATACCCAACCCTTCATACCCACTGGAATAAGTTTCTAGAGAGACTATGGCAATATATCATCTTCATGAGGGCTCTTCAAAAGGAGAGAACTGAGAGGACCAGAGAAAGTCTTGCTGGCCGACATATTCTGAAATGAAAAGAGGTCACTGGGCCCCAGTGTAGGCTAAGAATTGAACATGCCTAACAAGACAATCCAAGCTCCAGATTTAATCATCTTGGCATGTGAGCAGACACTCAGCAAACCCCTGTGGGATAGGAGTGGGTGGAATATGGTGACACCCACACCTTTGTGTGGTCTGACAAGAAGCAGCAATTCAGCCTTMAGCTGTTAATCTTGGATGGAAACATTAGTTTGATTAATGCCCTCTTTGCATGTGGACTATGTACACTGACAGGACTCTGTGTCCAGCTGTAAGCATGGTTTCTGCAAGTGTCAAATCTGTGCATGCTAATGCAAAACCTGACGAGTGCTTCATGCGTTTTTAGTGGTGAGCTATATATCGAGGCCTCAGCTGTACAAGGAGAATCCCATTTGCAAGCTGCTAGCCCCATGCAGGACACAGAATTACTCTATTACATCATTGCAAGATCAAAACTTCTTAAAATGCACAAGGAAAGTAAGGCAGCTGAAGTTACTGGTGCAAGCTACTGCGCCTGTATTGCTTTGAGATACAGACACTGGGGGAGATGATGCCTGTATGAATAAACCATATATTTTCACCCTTGTTGTCTGCCAGACAGAACACTACAAGTCAATACAAGAGATTTGTGCATGCATGTTCTTCCTCCACCCCCTTAAACTTCTCTCCAGCAGCAGCTCTGGTGGGCATTCCCTCTGTTCCCTCCTCCTGAAGTGCCTGGCCAGCCATYCTTACCACTCTTCATTGTAGGTTTTTTCCATGATGCTTCCATAACTGGTTYTAGCTGCCGGAGTAGCTGGCTTAGTTAGCTTTGCAAAGGTTTTGGGATGTTTTTTTTACAGTGTGTCTTGCATGATGTATGTAACTGTAGTTTATTAGTCTGTGTGGTGTTCAAAGGTTAAGTGAAATCCTGCTGCCCAACRAGGGTCATGCTGTACTGAGTGCAGATGCGGTGGTGTTTACCGCTTGCCTCTGCAGCAGGTGGCATGGCCCTGCTAATCCTGTGACCTCCTGGGGAGTGCGAAATGCGACTGAAAATTCGGACAGGCAGTGCCCTTTTCCCCTGCAGCGAAGTGTAATTTTGTGCACTGGGCTGGGAAGCACTTGAGACCCCAGACAGACTTATTTACATCTTGTCATACAGTGATTAATGGCTCTGCTCACATGCTCTATTGCAGCACRGTAGTGATTTAGACTGCTACCTGTCATCACTGCAATTTTGTGCACTTTAAATTCTTTATGTATTTGTCCCAGCAGAGTGCACCTGCTTCCAGCAAGGAGCAGTTTCTTGGCTGTCTTGTGACCTACTGCCTTCACCTCCGTGTTGTTGTGCATCCCCTCAAAGCTCCTTCTTGCTGTCTGCTCCTTGCTCCTACACGCTGAGAGATCAGATTATTGGGTCAATACTTCTGCTTATGTCTAGGATGCAACTTTGACAAAGAAATAGGGTTGTTCCTTAAGTCTGATTTTTAAAAGCAGAGTATGAAAATAACACACGCTATACAAATGGACAGTGGGAACTGAAATGCTAATCTCACTAATATGTAGCCTGAAGGCAGGGTCAGTCTCAGGCTGGTATTTCAATCTTTATGGCAACAAAACCAGGTTCAAATACCTTTTATTAGTGCACATTTCAATATAAGAACTTATTTGAGGATTTCCTATTCCTGTTTTCTGAAGGTTCAAAAAGAAAAAAGCTGGGATATTTCTATCATCGTTTGGTCTCCTAGCATATGGAGATGCAGTGCATGATTGTATTAATCCAGGACTAATTAATTTACAAATCTATTATCCATATGTTGTGAGTAGCTGCTTTAAGAGTATTGCTTGTCGTTAATCACTGCACTTGTTTTTAGCAGTTTTTAAGGGCTTGCCTTTGTAATGTTAGTTGCAGGTAAGAAATCTGACATCTGTCTGGACAGTATGTAAGTGCATTTAATCTTCTACAATGCTTGAATAAAGCCCTTAAGTTATTAATTAGAATAGAGCAGAAGTTCTGGGTTTGTTTTTCAGCCTATGCATGTGTGGTATGTGTTACTACTGAATATGAGGTTCTTGCCAGTCTCTTGACCTCTGGAAGGATTGAGTTACCCTCCATTTCTCTAATGTCCTGATTTTTCCATTGCTTCTTGCAGCTGACTTCATTTCTGCCTAACAAAATGATTTTTTTTGGCACTGCAGCAAGCTGGCACTGCATTTTCTTTACAGCTGTGAGGAACCATTACCAGAGATGTGCTCTTGGCTATATAGGATGACATTGCTTAAATCAATGCAACCAAACCATATTGTAGCAAAATGTGCAGAATCACAAATTCTACTGCTTTGTCCTTTTGTCTGTGAGTCCCTGAAGTGGGGATGGTTGAGACCTTTCAGACAAGTGTCTGTCTTGCTCCTATGAAGTCTCAGACCTGAAGCAGTTGCCATCACGCTGTGTTATTTTTTTAAACCCCTCTCTGCTTCTCTGAAGGTTTTAGTTAACAGTTGGAAATAAACCCTGGACGAAGCATTCTATTGGCTTCCAGCTCTGCTGTCCCATCACAGGGGCAGTTCTGCAGGGCTGCCCTGACAGTAATTTTTTGCTACTCAGTAGGTGTCATTAATAAGTACGTGTTTAAACTTACATCTTCCAGTGCCAGCTCACTTGTACCTTGTTACTGGGTCTGAGCATGTGGCACCCGCGCCAGACTACTTAAGAATAGTATCTTATCTGTGTCCCTCTGTGCTGGGATGTCCTGCAYTTCTATGGGAAACAGAAAACTGAGCTAGCTTCCAAGGTTTCTCAGTTGTTTTCCCACACTCCGCTTGCTCGGTATAAGAGCTGGAGAACACAGATCTGGAATAGACAGTTTCTGCTTTGGGGCGGGCCTGCGTGCAGGACTGGATTAAGCAAACTGCCCCTCTGCCTCTCCCCCGTGGAAAACTATATTATATTATTCCCTTGCCCTAGAACATCTGAATTCCCAGCAGCCAGAGGACAAGATTTTTGTTCTAAAGAACTTCCTTTCTTCCTTCTCTCCTGAGGAGCGATGGAGCTAAAGATTAAATAGCATTGAAAGGCAGCTGCTTCTCTTCTCCTTTGGCAGAAAACGAGTTGTCAAGTCTCTGCATATGAAAGTTATTGCCAAGAACTATTTCCCCCGTCTCCTGCAGGAGAGAAATTAAGGTCGTTTCCTAAGCATCCGAGTTGTCGCTGCCTGTCTTTTGGGGGAAAAAAAAAAAAAAAAAAGAAAAACACCCTAGTTTGAAAGTTTGCAGCCTTCCCCGGCTTTTCTGGCCTAGATCTAGGGAAGAAAAAACGGGAGTGGTGGTAGAAACGCAAAAGCCACCCGCGGCAGTGACCCCCTTCCCTCTCCCCGGGGGGAGCCGGGGGTCACGTCCTGCCCCTGAGCGAAGGGGAGCGCCCGCCGCTGCCGCCACGTGCGGGCCGGGGGCGGAGCCGCGGCCGGTCCCGCCCCGCTGCCGGGGCCGCTCCTGCGCACTGGGCGGGCGGCGGGGGGGCGGCCGGAGCGCGGCGGGCCGCGGGGCAGAGCGGCGGCGGCGGCGGCGGCGGGGCTCCCCATGCCGCGGGGCAGGGCGGCCGCCTCCGCGGGGAGCCGCGATGATCCCCTACTTCTCCGACAACGCCGTGATCTCGCAGGGTGCCATCGCCCAGCTGTGAGTACCGGGAGAGACCGGCACCGACCGGCAAATCTCCCCTCCCGCCTGCGCCCTGTCCTGGCTCCGAACGCGTTCTTCTTCCCCCGTGTGCCGGGCGGCCGCCCGGGCTGCGCTTTCCCCGCTCTCGGTAGTTGGCTCCGCCGCAGRTTTCCTTCGGGCAAACTTTCCCCTGGCCGCGGAGCCGGCACCGCACCGGGAGGCGGCCGGYGGGAGCGGGACTGCGGCGGGCACCGGCACGGCGGGGCTGACCGCTTCTGCGTTACCGCCGGTTCGCCTTTCTCTGCCCTACAAAAACGCCGGGTCTCGGCTAAGCGCTTCCGTAAGTGTTATATTGTAACTGCCCAGGGGAGGCTCGGGGCTGCGCGTCCTCTCGTCGGAGCCGCCGGTTCCCGCGTCCCGGCCCCGGGGCGGTGCGGGGCCCCGGGGGGGTGCGGGGCCGGGCTGCAGCGCGCTCCCCTCGCCGCCCCCGCAGGCACACAGCCAGGCTGTGCGTGGATAGTGAGGTGCAAGCTGCCTGTACCCATGCACCTTGGTCCTCTCTTGGGTTTAAAGTAGAGATTTACTTTAATCTTTTATTTGATCTCTTGTTTCGGCTTATCACAAGGTGGCAGATAGGGGCTGCGGGTTTGGGGTTGGGTGGGTTTTTTTCAGGTCGGTGCAATAGGAGCAGGACTGAGACYTTACACTCAGGATCTGCAGGTCATGAGGGAGAGGTGAGCTGAAGCCAATTTTTAAGTACTGTCTGTCTTGGGCAGCTATAAAGTGCGGCGTGTCTGTCTCTGTGCCGCATACTAAGCCGCTTGAAAAATCAGYCTCTCCAGCTGCACACCCCCCTTTGAAATGCAGATACAAATAATCATTTAATTTGTAGACAATTAACAGTGACTGCCTGAGTTGTGGGGTTTGGCTGGAAGGATTAAGGAGGGAAATGGCTGCTATGGGGTGGTAGATAAGGCTTTTAGAGAGATAGTTGCTGTGGTCTAGTCATGCTTGATACTTCTTTAAAGAAGCCAGCGGCTGTTTTATCTCTTGGAAACATCATGAAAGGCTTAAAGATGGTAGGATAAAATGCTGGGTCCCACCTGGAACTGTGTTCTTCTCGCAAGAAGCTCCTGCTAGAAGTGGAGCTGCCTTGGACTTACAAGGTCTTTAGTAGATATCCCTGCTTATGCTTGATATGGAACTAAGTCCCTGGACTCTGTGGTCTCTTTTTGAGCATTAGCAATCACTGCTGTAGTTGGTAATCAGTTTAGTTAAGTCCCTCTGAGCCTTTCGTACTCTACCCAAAACGCTTGTAATTAGTAATTTTTTTCCGCTTGCAGTGTTGCTTGTAAACATGACGGCTTTCCCTGTGGTTGCTGATAAYGTAGGTTTAACAGTGATATACCTGAACTGTTCGTGGAAGCAAGGATGCAAATTGGATATGCCCTAGGCTTTGGGAAGTAGCGATAATTACGGAATTGTGGAAGAAAAAAAAAAACAACAACCTACTATAGACTGAAACACTTCCTTACGGCTCAAGATGATTTACCAAGCTACATTAGGTAGCTAGGTAACAATTTAAGTGCTTTTAAGATGTTTATTTTATACACTGCTCAAACAACCCACAGTTTGAGACTGTATGGAWAGGGATCAGAAGAAAGGGGAAATACTGCTTGTCTCTGCTCCCTCAGTCACATGTAGCCCTGCGGTCTGGTATCTAGTAGTAGTTTAAATTGCCACTTGGTTGGAAGGACCACCCTTTCCTTTTCTGGAGAGAGAGATAACTGAGTTATCAGAGGAGCTTACGCTGTCTTTTGCCTCCTGGAAGGAAAGATTAATAAGCATGAGAATGGCAGAGCTTTTGGCCCACGCATAAATGTTCGCACAAGGCTGAGCACTGGATTAATATTTTGATAGCATTCTCAATCAGGACGGTGCTGTGGCTTTTGGGCTGGCATATTAAAGAAATGTTTTAAAATTTATACTCCTAATCACAAGTTCACAAAAGCTGATTAATATCAGGTGTCCTTATTTCATTGTGGCCAAGACCTAAAAAAMCAGATTTTGTTGTTTCTGTGCTAAAAATGTGTTCTCTGTGGAATGGGAAGGGCAGTAGTGACCCAAATGTTATCAGAAACTTCTGTTTCAGTGTATTCTTTAATAGATGTATTTGGCTAATCGGCTCTGACTTTCAGAGACCAGCAGAAATTACTCTTGTGTTGATGCTTTTAGTCAGTAATGTAGTCAGCTGGTCTGAGTGTAATTCATTTCAGGTTCACAAGGATTCAAATAATGTCCTAGAGACTTGTGTTTGTCAAAATGCTTAGAATTTATAGTTGTAACTCATTCCAGAAAGTCTTGCTGCTCTTATTGGACCTGATTGGTTGAACCTTGAATTCTGCTGATTTACTAGTTTATTTGTGTGTAGGATTCAAAATTTACTTTGGTCTACTAAAATTTACTTTGGTCTACTAAAACTCTAAGGCAGCTGATGGAAAGATAGAAAGAAAAAAGCAAAACTTCAGACAGTCTGCAAATACCAAAGCATTTTTAACAGAAGAAACCTGGAGAAATTGCCGTAGGTCAGTTCTTCCTGCCTGCAGTCGCTTCCTCTGCCTTTCGCCAAGTTTTAGGTATCTCATTCATTGTTGGTGCCCCTGAAGTGTTTTTTCCGTGTCCTGTGATAATGCCAGATTCCTCTGTCACTCAGTTTTCCTCTTTATCTCGGCAGCAAAGCAGGATTATCCAGMGATCAGGGCGCTCACTTGGGATTTGGGAAGACCCAGCTCTTGCTCCCTGCTGCACCACATCCTTCCTGTGCGACCGTGGCCAAGTCCCACCAGGCCAGTGTTCAGCAAGGGAGTGGGGCCTGAAGAGGCAGATGGATGCTTAGCCTTTCTTTTGAACCTGAGAATTAACCACCTAGCTTTGGTGCCTGCATCCCCCTGGCATTTTTGGGGTGTTTAGGTACATCTGTCTCTGCCTTAGCTTCCTTTCTGCAAAGCAGCAGTGAGAGCCCTCCCTGGGCTGACGTTGAGCACGTGTTAAAGCACTCCAGTGTTGTTTACTACTTCATTCTCCAATGCTTTGGGAGCCAGATGGATCTAAAACATGAATATGTTTGCTACTTTCCATGACTCTTGTACTTGCTTCATACCAGTCTGTTTTCTATTATAAGATGTTAACTGATAGTTTTTATAATAACATTTTAAACTTTGGGGAAGAAAAAGAAGGAGCTAGAATAGTTTCTTCACAGTGTTTTGGGTGTATCTCAGAGCTCTTTAAAAAAAAAAAAAAAAAAAGACAGAAGTAAAACCCACAAGTTAAACAGAATTATTTTCAGCGGAAGGTTAAAGGTAGCCACAAAACGTTCTTGCAGACTTGGCTTAGCAGCCTATTGCTCTCTCACATGATCAGTTTTCTTGTAAGTGACAACTCTTCTTCTGTGTAGTGTGAAGAAACAACACTTTACCATGTAAGAGGAAGTTACAGGCTGTGCAGGTAATTACAAACTGTACGCTAAATTACACCACCAGGTAATTCGGGCTCATTGTATTGCTGCCTCCTTGCTGCAACCTGTCTTTGTGTCCAGCCTGCCTTGGCCCTTGTCCTCCCCCACCCCTTTCATTTACCTTTGTCATGCAGCCATGGCCTTTATGCTAGGAAGTCTCATGACCATCTAATTTTAAATTATGCCAAGTGGCAAGTCAGGAACTTAGGTAGGTGTGTGGCTGCTGTTGCCATTGTTTGGAGAGTTGCTTATTTATTTATTTATCGTACGGGAAGCCTTACAACCTTTTTATCTGCTCACAATGTTATTGCTGCCAAAACCCTTGACCGTTCAGCAATTAGACTGCAATCCTCCAAGCAGTGTGTTATTGGAAATCTTTAATTGCCTCTGTACCATTGTAAGTGCCGTACCTTTGTGAGCATTTTACCATTGTGCTGAGAGTCGATGGTATTTAAGAGTTGACGAGGAGATGCTTGGAAACAGCTGCTCAAAAGACTGGAAGATCAGCAGAGCGATTCCAGTTACCACTCTCAGCTCTAGACGAAGTTGCCTTATGAGCTGAGGGACGCTCTGGTTGGAGGTGCTTGAAATACGGAAACAAGCTGATTAGCTCTTCATCTCTTGCAGAGGCTGGTAGGATGGGTACGGACGGTAGCAGCACTGCTTTCCAATTAAGTGTGTATTGTGTCCTCAGGGTTTGTATGACTGCAGAAGACGGCCTCGTACTCCATCAAGGGCGCAATGGGAATGTGCGGGCCGGGGAACCTGACCCCTTACCCTTCCTGCCCACCCCTCCACGCGGCTGAGCTCCCCCAGCACGGTGGACCGGCTTCCTGTTGACTGAGCGGAGTCATCGGGGATTTTTCATCTTTTTTATTTCTTTGCTGATTGCGATAACACAAGTGCAATGTGTAAAAGGCTTCTTACTACCCACTGATTATTAAAAACTCTATGCAAGTAAGTTGTGGTAGTTGGGTAAAAGTAGTATACTGTGTGCTCCAAAGTTGATCATTAACTAAGCCAGGGCTGTATTGTTCATAACTACTTTTCCTGTTTGGCTTTTCCTTTTATTCCCCTGGAAGCTGTGGGTATTTGTCTCACCGATCCTTCCTGGTAGGGGGTTGGAAGAGAGACAGAGATGGTTATCAGACATAAAATCAAAACTTGAGCAGCAAACTAGTGTTTCAAGGACAAAACCCACACACCACCACCAGTTTTGAAGCAATATGTTTTAGTTAGGAAGCCCACGCTGCTGGGTCTGCCAAGTTCATGTTTTAAAAGGCTGTGAATGGTAGAGGTTGCCTCTGAGATTCTGTGTTTTCTTGAAACTTCTGCAGATGTTCCTGTCTCTGGAAATGCTTGGGATTTTTTCTAAAGACTACAAAGCAGAAGGACCCAAGTGAGATTATCAGCAGAAAAGGACCTTTTGGGGCCAGTGAATAGGCTGGCTGGGATTTTTTTCGCAGGACTGTACTTCCTTGTACCTTTATCAGGGAGCCCCTGGCTAAAATACTACTTCATTGTTTTTTCAACAACTTCAGGCTAACTTTCTTGAAGTGTTGCTGCTAACTAGCGTTTGTGGGGTCAAAGAAAGTTTAAAATTCTGCATCCCGCTCTGCGATAGGCTCTGAAGAGTTGCTGTCTCCTCTGCATCGGTCTGGCAAACAGCATTTAAATTATCAGCCCATATGGGCTTAAAACTAGTTCAGCAAATATTTTTTTCTCTGGCGTAATGGATTTAATGTGTACAGAGCAAATCTGCAACTTGAGTTTCCAGCCGTGGTGTTTTGTAGCAGCGGGCTGAAGACTGTATTTCCACAGACACATGGAGTAAAATTCACTGCTGTCATTAATTCTGAATGCTTGGGCTTTTGCTGAAGTATTTGGAAGACAACCCTTTGCTTTGCATATGCACCTGGGCCAGAGCTTTAATTCAGCAGCTTGGGAAGTAACTGGAAACTGGCAATAGTTGTTCTGCAGGCAGCTATTGCYGTGTTGTGTAGGATGAACCAAGTGTTTTGGGATAGAGAGGAGCCTTCTGGTTCAAGGACATCAGCCCGCAACTGAGGAAAGCTGGGGAAAGAAAAACCTGTAGAGGTGAATGATAAAATTAAGGCATACCCCAGCGTTCGTGAAGGCTGGGAGTGGTACGGGAATCCAGCCCGTGAGCTTTCCGTGTAGGGTTGGTACTTCTTGGCATTGGCAGCTTTTCAAATTTGGGCATTTCTAGGTATATTAAGGCCACAGGCTCCTTGGTCAGTGMATTTTCCTGTTTATCCCGTCCTTATCTGGCCCTCATCAACATTGTATTCAGCCAGTTGGGGTCTCTGGGTTTATTTGTAATAAGCCATTTAAGAAGTATGCTTTTTCTCAAAACACCTTTGTTACAAGTAGGCTAAATCCACAGACTGCTGAACCATAAATGATTTAGTCCTTTCTTYTAAACAAATGATCTTTGTCACTTAGTAGTGAAGTCCTTAGTTTGTTCACACACTTCTCACAATGGCTTAATGAGGTCCGTATTGTCCCACCAGCCTGGGCTTTCTCCTGCCTGTGATCTCAGTAGCTCTGCAGTTCTGGGGTTGGTTCACACTCTGTTAAACTTCCAGCTTTTCACTAGAAAAGTGCAGATTTGTTACATCTGAATTTTGCARTATGGCTCTTGTGGAGACACAGAGATGAATCAGAGTAAGTTCATCCCTTGGTCCAGTGCTGTCTCGCAGTGCCCAGGGTGGGTTGGGACCCCTGCCCCTGCAGAGGACTGTTGAGATGAGTTGAGCTTAGACTTAGTTGTCTGTACACCAGTGTTATCGTGTATAGTGAACCGTTCTGTATTTCCTCTCTCCCCGTGCTTTGTTCTCCAGCGTGAAGAGAACGAATTTGCTCGTCTGAGCCTCGTGTTGCCCTGCAGCCTCCGTTCTTACAGCGTCTTGACAGGATGCTTTGGAGGGGGCCGGTACCTGTGTCTTGGCTCAGCCACCTCTAGCTCGTCGAGGTGGTGGCTGACAGACGGRCACGGGCGGCCGTATTCTGGGTGTATTGCCGATGTTTCGTGAGAGACTCCAAACGGCAGGTGGGACTGGAGGAGAGTTCAGTTTGATTAGCAAATGATAAATTTAGCTTTGTCAGGTCATAATTTAAGGGGGAACCTCATTTGCACAAAGGTATAGATGGGAAAAGCTATCATTAGTCTTACCTTTGTCCTCTAAAACTTACTGTTAGTCTTCTGCTTGCTTTCTGCAACTCGATGCTGGATTAAAATGAACCCAGAATTGTTTTTTCCTTCTTTCCTTTTCTTTTCTTTTTTTTTTTTTTTTTTAAATATCATTGTGGGGTGGTGTGTGAAGGGTTTGTCACTGGCTTCTTTGTTGTTGTCATTGTTAGGGTTGGGTTTTTTTTTCCTTTATTTGCTTTGAAAATGAGATGGAGAAATCAAAAAACAACTGCAGAGTGGAACAGCTGCATTCCTCTGCGTTGCAAAGACCGAAAGCCAGTTAGTCTAAATAAAAACAAGTAATTTGTCAGCACCATTTCTAGCCCTCCTGTTGGTTTGCCACGATGAGAAAGTTGTAAGAAAGCAAACAGAGGAATATTCATGTGCCTCGTTAACAAGCAGGGGYGACCATCCATCGGAGAGTTACGCCGTAATAAGTCCAGGGTGTGCATGGGAGCGGGGCCGGTGCGTACTGCTCAGCTGTCCCTCCGAATGCCAGCGTGGGGCAGGCAGGCGGGGAGCCCGCGTTTCGGGGAGCAGCGTCTGCTCGGCGGGACGGGAGGGAGGGAGGGGAGGACACCACCGAGTTTCCCAGCGCAGTCACCAGAGCAAAACCTTGACGCTGTCGTAATGTTACTGACTTTTTTGACCTTAGTTCTTTCAAGTACATCGTGAAATGTTTTATGAGAGACTCGCTAGCTTGAAATTAAGCAAATATCTGTTCTAGAGCCTTTTTAAAAGCTGTTTAAGAGCCTTTTCCCTGAAGTACGCTCTGTTCTTGTTAGAGACTTCTCTGGGTCTGTGATGCTCAGCGGTGTTTAGTATTCTGTTGATCTTTCTACTTTAATGTATGGTTTTTAAAGGGGTTTGCRTGCTTTTAGGAAATACGAAGACCTGAGTTAACCACTGAAAATTGGCTGCCAAACTGCCTAAAGTGCTAATTCTGATGAAATTTAGCACCTGACTTTTGCAGGGRTAAACACATCTGGAATCTCTACTCTTCAGAGTTCAAGCTCTTGTAAATTAAAACTTTATTTAATGTGTTTCCAGCCTGAGTCTTAGTCAGCAAAACTTTGCAGGGTTTTTATGTTGAGTTAGAAACTCCTTAAAATGCATTTTGAAGTTAAGCACTGACATCTCCTTTAGCTGAAAGTCACATTAAGGTGCTAAGAGTAGGTTAATTTGCAGCTGTATTGAAGAATCACAAATGCAGAACTGCAGCGTGATGCTTCAAAACGATGCATGTTGYTGTGTTTCCTTTTATTTACTTTTTTTGTGAGCAGATATCCTGAAGAGTGGGTGGTTCAAATGGTACTGCTTCCCTGCTTTTATTTAAAGTATCTGTATAAAAATATTGCAATGCTTAGGAACAGTTTGAAGAAGTTCACTTGTCTGCTACTTAGGAATCTCCCAGTTCCTTTTGCCTCTTGGGCTGCCCTTCGTTTCAGCCTTTATTTAAGTTGGGAGATGCTGCGGTGGTGTTRGACATCCCACAGTCTGTCAGCTTCTGTTTAAAGTGGTGTATGGTGAGTGATTAATGGAAATTATTTCAGGAATAAAGGACTCCTGGTAAGCTGATCCCTATTCAGAGAGCCAAAAGAAAAAACAGAGTCACAAGGGATGTTGTCTCCAGGAAGAACTCGCTACATCCGCAGGGGGAAGAGTTGGATTGGAAAGTGGTGCTGAGTCTGCATTTTGAAATGCATCATAATTACATCTCGTGGTCTAATTTGGAGAGCTTTTCCTGATGGCTCCACACACTGATTGTCACTTACACCAGCAAAACGTTGGAGTGCTTTTCATGGCTTTTGCCGGGGGAGGTGTGCTGTACAGGGGAGGGCTGTGTGCTCTGAGCACCGGTGGACAAGGCAGCGTGTCCCCTGTCTGCGGGGGAGCAGACTGTCTTTAAAGGCTGCGTTACCCCATTCCCCGCAGTGTTGGGTCAGTGAACCCAAAGTCATGCTGTATTTCTTCTTTGGTTTGCAGCTTTACATTGAATCTCAATTTTGTATTAACCTCGCTTATGCTAAGGACTGTCCTTCTAAGTGTTGCCTTGGATTGAAGAAAAGACATAGAATCCATGAAACTATTCCAACTATAARATGTTTCTGATCCTTTGTCTTTGATGTTTTCTTACTAATAACTGATTAAAATTTCAGGCTATTATTTACAGCCACATTAAAGTTTGTGTTCCCTTAATTGTGGCTTTGCTATTCCATAAAGTGAAGTCACTGGCGTATTTGCAAGGGTGGGCAGATCAATAGCCTGGTTACGGGCCGAATCAGCACAACAGGTAAAGCTCCCTGTGACTTCCAATTTCAAATCAAAACCTATTGAAAGAAATCTGGCACGTGGCTGTTCTCTCTGAAATGGTTCACAAACCATTGCGCATTGCTGGTTACTGCTGACTGTCCTTTTTGCTAATCTAAAGGGACTGTCAGTCCTAAACTGATTTTACTGTTCCTGCTGGAAACTGTCATTTAGGGATCAAATAGCCCTTGTGCATGGGGAGGATGCAATAAGCATGAGAGAAAATTGAAAGTGCTGAGTGCTGCAGAAGTTAAAATACTGAACAAATAACTTCCTTCTATTTTTTTACGAGTCAAATCCAGCAGYCTCTTGATGATTTTTGATGCTTTTGGTAAACAAGCATCTGCTTCTTTTTAGCACAGGGGAAAAGGCTTATTATTCAGCATTGATTTCTTTGTGYGGAGACAGAGTGGTCCTTGTTTTGGTGCTCTATTTACAGGGGGTCCATTAAGGTATTTACTGAGGGCGGGCAAGGAGGCTGCGATCAGAGCCAGGCTGCTTCCCCAGCGTAATTCCTCCATCCCGTGCCCCGCTCCGGGCGTCGGGGCGGTTRCGGAGCCGAGTCCTGGCACGGTGCCGCTTCACGAGGCGGCGGGACCTCCGCTCCCTGGCTGACCGCGGCCACGCTCGGTGCTGGCCACCTCCACCGTCACCAGCAAAAGAGGCGATGGAGCAGGATGGTTTTCCTCGACCTGCCCGCATCCGGGCTGTGGCTGCTCTGCTCTTCCCACGTCTGCGAGGCCGGGCTTGTGCCTGGGGGAGCCGTGGCTGCCGGGGAGGGTGTGGGGCTGTGGTGGGTGCACGGGGTGCCCCGCTTTGAGCGGGTGCCAGGGCGCTCGCCAGCGTCTGGTCAGACCGTCCCCGTCCCGGGGAGAAGGCCAGTGCTGGCAGCGATTCAGGCAAGTCAATGGTCTCCTTCCATCTTTAAAGTGCTGGGCATAYTTCGTCTAAATATAGGTGCCCCTGGACTTGGCTGCTGCGGGGAGGGACAGTACGTTGACCTTAGCGTGTCTCCTTTGACTTGCGTTACAGTCGTATTTAAAGCGGAGGGGTCCTTCTTGCGGGGCGCTGCCAGTCAGGCCAAACATGGTCAGGTCTGCGACAGCGATGAATCCTGCACGTCCAGGGAGATAGGAGTAAAAATCAGTTATAAAATACCCTGTCTTAAATGTATTTAAAYGTAGTGGGGAGAGACCTTTCAGGCTTGATGGTTGTTAATCAACTGCTCCAGGATGTGTCAGCTACTGTTWAAGGTTTAAAAAGAAATGTGGTGTGTATGAAAGCAACACTTTCAAACTCTGGTGGCAGAGGAGATTACTGTGTGGTTTAAAGGTGATCAACATGGACTGTGTTAATTCTGAGAAGAAGAAAAGATAAGTACGTGTCAATCAGAGGGGTGTTCTTTYGGAAGATAACTAATCAAAAAGCTATTTTTTTTCTTTGATCCTTGATGCGATAGATTCTCCTTACRAAGTTTTCTCATGTTGATTAAAGTGTTTTTAAGTATTTCTGAAAGCATTTTGTTCATACCACAGCAGCGGGCTGATTTTGGACAGACTGAGCTGGTAGGAGTCCGGCACGTGGTGGTAAAACACTGTGGAGCGCTCCCTTGGGTATAACTGTCCTGCTCCATGAACCCAATGGTATGCATTAAAGTCTGTGCATGTTTAAACAGTATATAGTGCGAGAAGAATGTCGTGTAGGGCTTTATCTGGGAATGTCTTGACTTGGAGACCTGGAAGCCTTTGGGGACTATCATGTAAAACAAATTCCTTTCACGGTCTCGCTTCCGGTCTGGGTCTCTTGCTTTAAAAGTGCATAGAATCAAATTCCTTCTGTAAACACCAAGTGCCCAGATTTCTTAATAAGCATCCTAATTGTGTTAGCTGCCCCCTTTCTAGTACGTGAACTGCTGTGCTCGGACTGTAGAAAAAATGATTTTGTGCCTCTCTTCAGTCCCAAATTCCAGAGCACGTCAGAGCTTTGTTTGCACAACTTGTTTTGCTGTTGCTTTTTGGAATATTTTTCTTTCTCTCTGGGTGGATTCTCTGAAGCTGGCTTGGAGGCTGACTATGGGCCACCCAACACGTGGCTTGCTGGGGCTCCTTTAGTGTGGTGTAGCAAGGTAGGCAGGCAGTAAAGTGTTTTGCTATGTGTGCTGCRTGGGAAATGAGTGTGTTCCAGTGTGTGATAGCTTGCATCCATCCTCGCRTATCTCTGTTCTTCGTTGCTGTGGTGAATCATACAGTCTGTGCCCAAGTTCGTATTCCTTGACATAAATAGTTACCTGATGATCTGTGCAGCAGCGGGATGCCCCAGCCCGTGCTGCGTTTCGGCGGCGGCGGCAGCACGTCTCGCTCGCCCGTGAGCCGCCCGACCTCGGCGCGAGGACGTTTTGCCCCTTTCTCGGGGGCTGCTCTGCGGCTGCCGGGCGCTGGCAGGGAGCGACGCCGACGGGCTCGGCGGCGAGGTGGCACGGGGAGGGTGGCGTGGGTGTTACTGTAAGAGCACGCGTTCAGCAGCGGCCCTGTGAAACGTAATACGGAGCTGTCAGCGGCAGGCGTGGGTGCACGGATGGGGGGAAGGCAGCGCTGAGCTCGCAATGTTTGCTCGGCCGGGCGGGCTGGTGAGGAGGCAGCCGATGCCTGTGCAAGGGGTCTGCCTGCATTGCCTTTGATTTAGGAGTTTGTATGTTGTTCAGCTGGTTCATTCGTAGGCCAGGGGTACATGAAGGGAACGGGAAACCCACGCAGACTTTGATTTTTATCAGTAATGATAAAATGTCTTCTGGAGTCCAGCTTAGAACAAAACCCAGTCTGCTTTCCTGCRCCTCTAACAAATAAATCCCAGCCCTGCCTGCGAGGGAATACATTTGATAGGAGTCCAAAGATCAGCTCGCCACTGCAGAGCGAGACTCGGGGCACCGGGAGGCAGAGGAATGCTGCAGGTAGTTGTGGTTGTCTTCAGCAGAGTGCAGACCCATTGCAGCTGTGTGGGCTGAAAACCTTGGCTGCAAACAGCAGCTGTCAATGCTCCCCTTGCTGGCAGTAAGGCATCTCTGGCAGGGATGAGTTTCTCAGCCCAGAGCTGTCGTCTTCTGTGCTGTCTTCAAAGGATGCCACTGCTCTCACCAGCACACCCAGGCTGCCCAAGCTGCTGCGACTCTGAAGTTTGTAAAATGGTTTCTGGAGTTCAATTCAAACGATCCTGGTGGCAGAGGAGCACTGATGGCATGTGCGCGTGATGATTTTTTTCCAGTAGTGGGCTTGACTTGTAGACCATTAACTCAGTAGGGTATTGAGTGGGCGTCAACACTCCCTACAGCCTTGTTGGATGACTGAAACAGTGTCTGTGAGTGTGGTGGTGAGTGTGCATCCAAAGTGGTTGCTCTTCACTTGCAAACACAACCATRCGCATCAGAGCTCCCTTTTGTAAGTTGTACCCTCTCCGAATCTACCATAAATTCTCTCCTCACTTGGAGCAAGTAAARGGAATGCCTTTAGAGTTGCAATGCCTTTAGAGTTCAAATTCACACCCATCATCCTCACCTTTGTGTGTCTTCTAGCAAACTGTAAGTTGTTCTTGTTGCCTTAGCTCAGCTTCAGCAGATGTCGATATCGGAGACCAAAGCAAGGGAAAGGACRACTTGGCTATGGTGAGAAGGGATCAGTAGATAAGTTAATACAAACGAGTTACCATTGGCATTGCAGATCTTTCTGTGATTATGCCTGTCTGTGTCATTGCAGCTGAATCTTTCCAGGGAGCCCCACCTTGGAGAGGAAGTGCCTGTAGACAGTTCCTTTAAAAAAAAAAAAAAAAAAAAAAAAAAAGGCACAAATGCAGATGTTGCTAAAAATGCAGTTTGCGTCAAACATTTGCAACGGACTGGGTTCCCACGCTTGCTTTGTTTTTCTCCTTGTACTGTTTCTTAAGTTGCAAAAGTGCTGAGTGGCAAGAGACGGCCTTTGTTGGAGAACCACTTCCCCTTTCTCTCCCAGCCCTCAGTGTTGTCACCTCTGTTGACAGTGTTACAGAGCCCTTTTCGGTAAGTCGTGGCCCTTGTTTTGCTCTGCACTGGGTTTGTTTCTATTTTGGATATCAGAGAAGCCTAGACTTGTCTGCGTGTGCTGCCAGCTGACCCTGTTAATACAAATGTCAGTGTGCAGCAATCCTGAGTTATCCTTGCCTTTTCCATTTCCCTGTTGTTGTGGTGGTTTTTTGTTTACTGGGTTTTGGGGTTTTTTTTATTAGTGACTGGTACTACTCTGTTTTACACAGCCTTGAGATCTGGCCTCTGTGTGAAGAGAACTGGGTGCCTTCATCACTTGCCTAGGAGCAAAGACTTAAACTGGGAGCCAAACATCACTCTCGTCTATATAATTCATTAATACTGTTGGCAGTTATTAAACCAGGTTCTTGAAAAAATAAGCAAGGGAAATAGGGATGTTGTTTATTGAAAAACAAACTACAGTGAAGGTGAAAGAGTTAGGCACTTCTCTAGGGAGGGATGCTGGAGGCGTGTGATGCTTTCGTCCAGTGGTTTGGTGGAGAAATGCCCTTGGCTGCCAGGCTGCACGTACTTCCAGCTGTGTACCCAGCCACCGTTGCACCCTTGGCGGGGGGACTGATGCTTTATTAACCAGGACTTTTCTTGTGGCCAGGTAAATTGAGTGGGAGGCTGGCGGTGAGAGCCGGTTCCGGAGCAGGTGTGATGCCGTGCCCCGGGCCTGTCTGCGGAGGAAGGGAAACAGCCAGTTTGGGAAGGGGAGCAGGAGGGAGGAGGGAAATGGCTTGAGGTGCTGAGAAAAACACCAGGCTGCTTGGCCTACCCTCCTGTAACTTTTTCCACACCAGGCACAGCAAGCTGCAGTTGGAATTGCTGCTCTTGCAGGGTGAGTCCTGGCGTGCTACAAGAGCTTGCTCTCATGTCCCCGGCTGCCCTCCCTCCACGCCTGGCTCCACGGCTTCGGGAATGAGCTAAGTATTGATGCCTGCTACGCCACTCCTGCCAGCGTCTGAATTTTGGTCTTTTTCTTGGTTTTGTGTTTGCAGCCTATGGATTAAAGGAGGATGATAGAGCTGAGCTGGCAGCAGATGAGATGTGCAGTGCAGACATGTGCACTCCCCCCCTGCAGCACACTCCGGCTGCTCATGTTAGAGCAAAATGTTGGGGGGCTCTTGGCTTAAAACCGAGAGAAAAGAGCTGGGCAGACACGATTTTTTTTTTCACTTCCTGGTAGACACCCTTCTGCAGTGCCTGTTCCCCGTCCTACGCCTGTTTAGCTGCTGGCTCTTAGGCAGGGGCTTCCTTACGCTGCACACGCGAGCAGCGTTTGGTACAGTGGGCTCCCGGCTGAAATCCCCGACGCTTTAGTACAGATGTCTGCACTGACACTTCCCATTTTCAGGGCTTGGGCTGCTGAATGTTCCCAGTTAGTGAACACCGGGGTTAATTTATGTAATTCTTTACTGTCAGACTTGCCTGCCTGCTTTTCTTTTTTTGCCTTTGGTCTAACTGGCCGCTGGAGGGGAAGGGTACGTCCTGCAGATGGGACGGAAACTCGAAGCCCTTCCTGGCAGTGCACAGTCCTGCCGGGCAGCTTCTTGTGTTTGCAAAGCTTGTGCTGGGTGGTGGTTGTGTCCCAAGCAATGCCCTTTCGGAAAACCTCCTTTTGCTCAGGAGCTGGAAGCCTCCGTGGTTACTGCACAACGCTCTTCTCATGGGGAGCTGCAGCTGGAGCTGGGCTTGGCACTGAAATCCCAGTGCTGAGCCGTACCTTACAAACTCTGCTGGGATGCTGCTTCAGAGCACTTTTCTGCAGGGTTCTGATTAATAAACCCCTGAGGCTGACAGAGAATTATGTTTGTATTTCTCTTAATAATACGGGTAGTGGACTTTTATTCAAATGTCAAGTATCTTGAAATCTTCCATTTCCCCTATCCCATCTTTTTTAATCTTCCCCCTTCCCCCCTCACCCTTAGAAGAACGGAGCAGGRGGATGTGATTCCCTGCAGTGCCCGTGCTGCTGCCCGTGTGTGCGGCCGGCACGGCTGGTGAGGAGGTGTGAGGAGGTTTGCTCCTCGCCGCGCTGACCTGTTCCTGTGCGTTGTGCAGGGAGACGTGGTGGGAGGACTTCTGCTGAACCTTTCGGGGGACGGTGCCAGCTCTGTCAGTTGTGCTACTTGGCAAGTGCCCGATTAAGGGCTGGGCTGGACAGGACAGAGCCTGCTGTAAAGGAGCAGCTCCCGTGAGTAAGCAGAGCCGACTGGAAAGTCATCCTCAGGCTCGCAATAACTTAATTAAGTGTTCATTAGGATAAAACATTGCCAGAAGCTGTTCAGGTGCCTCTTTGCTTTCCTTGCTGTACTTCTAAAAAGGTTTTCTCTTCTTTCTTTATGAAATAGTTTCTAAAGACGACTACAAGATTCCTTTCTGAGTATTTTRCATTGAGGACTGAGAATTTTTCTTTGAAAACTGGTGGGTGGTGCACATTCACCTACCTCCTGGCTGGTGGTGCAGCACTCTGGGCGAGCAGCTCCCCGGCCGAGCAGCCCCTTAGGTGGAAGGCATCCTACGGCGGGGTCGTGGCAGAGCGTCAGATGATTTGTGCTATCACATCGCTTTGACATCGTCCATAAACCAGTAACATTTTCTCTTTTGTGTCTTCAAAACAGCTTTATTTGGTGTTTGTGCTTGCARTTTATGAACAGAGCTGTGCAGGGTAAGAGCTGGGAAGGCATTCACTATTTGTTTGCCATCTGTAAGTTTGATGTGGTTCCCTGATTTTGTAGCATAATGAGAATTTGTTATGAACCGTGCGGTGTTTTCCTCATGCACAAGGAGCTCAGCCGCTGGGCAGCAAGTCAGGGAGCACGGGAATTGCTTCTGGTTTGTGCTGTTACTGCTGTTTAGAAACTGGGTCTTCTGAGGGGAATGTCTGTGCTTTTTGTGCAAAAGGCTTTAAATAGTTTTGATTATGTGCCTTGTACAATTTCTACAAAATCATTTCTGCCTGGGAGAAAAATTGGTACAAGTAGTAATTTCTGTAGCAGTTGCTTAAGTCTTCCGCTTATGTTGGTTCTCTTCCCAGTGAGCAATGAATTACAAATAGCACATCACTGGTGGCCTTGAGGTTGCCACTTCACTTCAGAGGTGAATGGGCTAAACATGGAACAGAAGCTTTTTTTTGTTTCCCCAGCTGTAGTGCTGAGGGTTGCTTATAGCTTTAATAACTCTTTCATAGATATGTCCCAAGTAAGTCTTCTCCAGAAGAAAGCCGCTGTGTAGTACAGAGGACTGATGACGTGCCGGGTGTGCTGATAAAATGCAACTCGGCTTTGTTACCTCTGCCAAGTTGGCTCCCTGTCTTCTGCTCTCCCGGACTCAACTTCTCCCCTAACCACATTTAGTGTCTTTTAATACCCAGTCTGTTTCCAGAAGATTGTTTCAAAGAGCACTGAAGCTCCAGTAGGCTCTGGCAAACCAGATTTTATGAAGTATTTCAAAGCCCAGGTTATGCTTGGGAGCCATTGAGCTGTCAGCAGGGTAAAATCAGTAGTGGATGGTAGCATGGCTCTGCTGTTACAGTGAGCACAGTCCCACATCATGAGAGTTGTTTTGAGCCTCTATTTGCCCTTTTCACACACATCTTTTCTACCTTTTTTGTTTCTGAAGCATCTCGGAGTGGGGCCTGCTGTTAGCATCCCACAGGAGGAATCCTCGCCCCTTATATATCGGGGGCAGTATCCAAAGGTGATCTTGCACTGAAATACGATGCTTTTGGGAAAGGTCGTGGCTGGGGCTATCCAGGCAGGATGGACCCAAATGGAGCAGCCAGCCATGGGTGGTACAGGGGATGTCAGGCCAATGATTGCTTTTTTGGTCCCTATAGTGCATCACAGGCACCAAAATCAGCATCTCTTGAAAGAACGGTGTTAAGCTTCACTGACAGTTATTATTACAGCTGTTTGGACTTCCCTATAAACTTCTTGCCTTTCCTCCCAAGATTTTCTTTACTGCTTGAATCCCAGAGCAAGGGCTTGGTTGTGTATTACGGGGTTTTTTGCTAGGGTGCTGTGCTGGATACTGATGTGTTGTGTGTCTGGTGTTCGGAGTTCGTGGCAGGTGATGCCGAGAGTGCCGATAGCACGCCATGTCCTGGGCTGCACAGTGAGTGTCCCCGGAGCTGTAATTGGCAGAAGGACCAGGCTCTTGTCCCCACTGATCTGCTCTTTTCCCAACGGTGCTGATGGCCGTCTCCTGCACTCGCTCCTGCCCTGCCTGCTTGACCTCCCCGCTCTACAAGAATGATCTGCTTTGCCACATTCTTCACCTGTTCCGACCCTTTGTATGCGGAAATTACATTCCCTTTCCCTAGCCTTACCAAGTCAAACTTGTTGCTTGTGGTTAATGGCCCAAAACAAGGCTCTCCGTGGCCTTAGGAGAGAAGGTGGCCTCCTGGAAGGATGTACCTGATGGGAATCTCTTCAGTTCTGCCCATGTTCCCTTCCCAGGCAGGTGGCTGACAGCAGAGCGCTGGTGATAAGGGAAAGTGATGGAAGTGAGAAGATTTTTAACCTCCCAGCCCTCTAGCTGCATGCTACTTCATCCACTAAAAATAGTTGTTAATTCAACCTTCTGGGGAAACCTCAGGCACAGGCTAAAGGATTGCTGGTATTAGTTGTTGGCTTTACTGATAAACTTAACTATGTGAAAACTGGCTGTGACTGCTGAATTCTTTCTCCTCCTGTGCAGCTTGAAATTCATTTGCCTCTGTGGTGAGATTGTAAAGGGAGGAGAAGAAGAAGAGCCTGTCTTCTCGCTCTTTCTGCATCGTTGTCTTGTCTCCTGAAGAGGCTCAGCAAAGCACGGCCCGCTCTCTTGCCCCACTCCCGCGTGTGGGTGCTAGTCTGAAAGCAGAAGTGTACTTCTTCAGGACATCAGGGCACTGCTCAATCAAAACATGTTCAAGCTAAGTGAGAGAGAATGATTTTTATATAATAGTTTTATTTATTTATTTAAAGTTAGCGGCTTCAGGATAGCTCAGTGTTCTCCAGTTCAGGCTTTAACAAACTGTAGCTTGAGGGCTTTCAGAGGATCTATTTGTCACCAAAAGCTAGAAGGGCTCAGTCAAAATTTTTTATATGAGAAGGGTCTGAGGAAACATCTGTGCTYAGTGTGCTCAATGAATTTAAATTTTAGTTTTTGTTTTGTTTCAAACTTTAGCATAGGTAAAGATCTCTGATGCATTTTAATTTGGGACGAGTGATTTTTCCTCTTTAAAATTCTGGTTTTATTGAAACATCCAGTGCATGTTTGACATCTGGTTTAATTTTAGAAAATAGTCCTGGGAGAAACTTTGTCAGTAAGGAGGACTGCTGAGTTTATGACAGACAGTGCATAACATCGGGATGTGCTACAGGCTTAAAAAAGAAGGTCTKTCTGAGCGTGTGCATCTGCTTTGCTGGAGCTCAGAAAATGTGATTTTTTGATATCCCCACCAGGAAAATGGAGAGGTGCCCAGAAATGTGCTTGAGGTTAGGGGGAAATCCAACTTTAACACAAGCTTTTATAATCGTTGTAGCTATAAAAACGTAGTCAGCAAAGCCTATTGTTAAAGCGGTCAACCTCAAATCATGAACCTAGAAGAGATCACAGGCTCATGCCATGCTGTGTCCTGGTTCTTGGTCGTGTCTGATTTCTCTGTGGTGCTGTTGTCTTCAGTCGTGCTTAGGTGTGTGCCTACCTTTGAGTAGCTACTGAAACATGTCCCTGGAGCAGGGGCTGCAGGCAGCAGTTAGCCTTTGCTTATTCTGCAGAGCAGAAGTAGCCGTTGAAGGGTGGTGATTTGGCATGTTCTAGCGTTCACCTGCAGTTTGTAACATGGAATTTCTTCAAATATGTAGCGGGATTTTTTACTCTATTGTTACTTCCCGGTCCTCGTCTCTTAAAGGAAGGTAATAAATAATTAGGTTTGATATTTATTTAAGCAGAGAAAGGAACTAAGAAGTTCCTAGTCTCTTCTTCAGTTGAAGAGAATCAGCCACTGTCTTTTTCAAGGCATGGAGCTGCTGGAGTGCATGGTGCCAGGGACTCTCCCATCCTGTCTTATCATATTCATCAACCATCCTGTTGACTGTAGAATTGTTTCTGGCTTTCTTCAAAGCATGGATGACTATACGCAGGAACCCTTAACTGTGCAACAGGATGGCTTAATTGCAAAATCTGTAGTGTGCCTTGCTTTTTCCATGAGCCACAGCATCTCCAAGAAAACTATTGGAAGATATGCTTAAAATATCAGCTGTTCACAGAACTTGAGAACTCTTTATTGCCCCTTTTCACAAACCCCTCTCCTCATGTGACTTCAGAAGGGGCAAAATCAAGGCAGTAAGTGATGTCTGAATTCAACAACATTACAGTTTTGCTTTTAATTTATAAGTCTTTGAGGGTTAAGTATCATACAACTCATAGACAGTAGTTTCATGATTTCTTAATCTGTTATGTACACTAATTTTCTTTTGGCTAACTGCTGAAGGAGACATTTGTTTCTGCAGGGCGTCAGCTGTGTCTGAACCACAAAGCACAGGGTTAACAGAATCTGTAATTATAGAGATGCGTGGGCTTGCAGTATTAATTGCCATTTAGAAATGTGGATCTCTCATCTTGACTTTGAAATCGGAAGGATAGCCATAGGTTAATCCCCTCTGCCTGCTCAGGTTCTACCTCTGCAGACAGAACAGCACCAGGCTTGTGTTCTGCTTTTCAGCGTTTCTCTGTTCATGTTGTTCTCAGTTATGCTTTGAATGTTTGCAGTACTTATGGGTGGGGAAAGTTCTTTACCAACAAAGCAATTCGGTCTAAATCGCTTCCTTGGGGAAGAACAGAGCATGCGTTCAATGCCTTGAACCTCTCTTGTTCCATTGCTTTTCTCCTTTTAAAGATAATACAGATTTTTCGTTAATCGCTCTTGGTCTCTTCCCTTGCAGCATCAGCGAAAGCTTCCTCACAGTGAAAGGTGCAGCTCTCTTCCTGCCGCGAGGAAATGGGTCGTCTACTCCCAGGATCAGTCACAGGCGCAACAAGCATGCAGGTAATGTGTTGCACCCGACGGCTGAGGCTTGTGTGCTCGCTCTTGTTTCCGAGCCCACCTTTCTTGAGTTCATTCTCTCAAAAATGACACATTTCTGTTTACACCAGGTGTGTATTAAAGCGAGACCTCCCAGTCTTAAGACTGCAATAGTTAATGCTGATAGAAAAAAAAGGTTTCAGTACTCTGTTGCTTATCCTGCAAAATCAAACAARTGAGTGACATCAGGGCAGCAATCATGACATCACGGAGAGCTGAGAACAACTGCCCCCCAAAATACCATCCTATAATTTTTGTATGAGAGAGGGGCTGGAGGATTGCCATCAAAATCTTTATGCATTGCACTGGGAAACTTGAGGTTATAATACAGGATGAGTAATTGTCCTTCCTGATCTGAAAGTTAACTGGTTATGATGGAAGAAAGGGAGGAGACTTACCTCTACTTGGTGGTGAAGAAACCTCTGAGCAAAGTCAGTGTGACTTTTCTGACGTGTAAGCAGAGTGAATAATAGTCAGTCATAATTCCACCCCCTTTATCTGCTGAAAGTTTGATTTATTTCTTTTGCTTTGACTCTTTGTTTGAAAAGTCAGTGTGAATAATGAAAGTTAAACATTTCAGGGTAGGTTGTTTTTCATTGTGTATATGGTGCTTATTCACTGATGGTGTTTTACAGGGATCAGATAGTGTGGGGTTTTTCCCTTCCATTAAACAATCAGCAGGAAMAAAAACATTTGAGTCTTTCAGGCTTTTGCATATGGGACAGAGACAGAAACAGAAAGGATGGAGTCAACTTTCTTTGCCAAAAAGTGACCACCAAAAGGTGATTTGGTTTGGTTCCAGGTGTAGATTTCTTTGTACTTTGATACCACCAGACTRTCATCCAGCTCTACATCTGGCAGTTACCTACCTGATGACTGGTCCACCTCAAAATCTGTTTACAAATACCTTTATAAAAAGAGTTTAAGTCAAAAGGCAATTGATTACATATTTCCACTCAGACATAGTACAAGCAGTACCCAAATTGCTTTGAATGAGATGCWTTAATTACCAGTTATCAAAAGAAAATAAATTGTTCTGAAACTTAATTTAAAGCTGGCCTTTCTGGTTGAGACTGAAGTGAAATGGTCTTCAGTGTGAAAGTAGAGTCAGCAGACTTTTAAAAGTTTATCTTGACCTGTCTTGGTTTTTAATCTCTGCAAAGTCCTCTGCATAACTGAAGACCAGCTCAGTTGCTGTCTTGGCTTTACCTTGCAGAGGAGACCCGCTGGATGGGTTTCGTTGTGAACCCGTGCAAGGCAGCGCAGACGGCTTTGAGTCTCTCTTGCTGCCTCATCTGCTTGCCTACGGCTGACTTACATGAGGTCTGGAGACCCTGGTGGRAAACAGTCACTTGTCTTATCAGCCCAGAGCTTTTAGAAGCCAGGTTGCCAAGAAAGCAAATCTGGTGTGTTGTAAATGCTTACAGCAAGATGTTTTGTATTTAAGAGGCTGGCTTGCCCAAGGGGTGGGATTTTTGTTCTTAGAAGACTCTTTTTTTTCCTGTCTTTTCAGCTTGTGGGGTGAGATTTAATGAGGCATCAGTACTTATCCTTTCCTCAGTTTCCCTGCTTGTCATGTGATGTGAATGGTATAATATTTTTTTCTGGTGCTTGGAGATTTCACTGAAAAGAGACCTTTGTGTGAGGGCGCACCATCTTTCTTTTCTGTGAACTTTTCTAATATACAATGTATGCCAGCAGACCAAGACACCAAGGGATCAATGTGTCAACTTCCTGAGCAAAACATGTGTGCCACCAAAATTAAAACAGTGATGTAGAGAGTGTGGCTCTGAGAGGTGAACCGGCCATTGGCAGTGAGCTGGCAGAGCGTGTGGCAAAGAAAACTGTCTCCTTTCTTGGACTCTTATAATCTGTGCTCAACTTTCACTCCCATGTGTGTCTCGTGACTTATTTCTGGCACACAAAATTAGAAGGGAGGTGGAGAGCGGACATAACTTTCCAGTATGAAATTGCTGCCTATGGATGCAATAGTGTTTCAAGTGGTTGCAAGAGCATTTTCTAGGAAGATTGACTGACCTTCCTGACCTCCCTTTCTAATTTATCAGAGGTGCTAGAATCCAGCATAAAGAGTAAATGCATAACAGGAAATCATCAATGCTCACACCCATTTCTTTAATCGTATCATCTTCAGCAATGGAAATCACTAGTTGGCAGATTGGCTAGATAAGGTACCAGCTGTCCACACTCCTCTCGCGGGGCGGTCCTGCACCCCGTGCCGCCTGGCAAACGGGCTGTGTTCTGTTGGATGGTGGGCTTGCTTTTGCACTCCAACAACRCTGGAGGAGGCCAGAAAAGAATGCAACTTCCCTGGGGCTTTTGCCATCTCTGGGATACTGTAAATCACTTTTAAGATCCCACTCTAGCTGCTGTTTTACACCTAGCCTGCCAGCTCGAAGGAAACAAAAGCATCTGCTTGTTGCTGGACAATGCGATAGGAAGCGGCAGTCATGCCATGAATGCCAGCGAAGCTGACAGCTCTTCATAGGACAGGATGCGATATCTTTGTGCTGATTCTGGCATGCTAAAACCTTTCCTTTGCTTTTTCTTAATCCAGGAAGCTTACAAAATGCCTTGTGTGTTTGGGGCTGAAAATGCTGCAAGTTGATTAAAGCTGGCCAAGGAAGCAATACTTTACTTTCCAGCTCTGGAGCTCCCAAAGCTGGCAGGGCAGGCTGGGGAACAGGGAGGGGTGCAGTAAACTTTCTGAGGATGGAGGATAGTGGGAGCTCCTTGACTGAGCCTTGCAGAAAGGGTTGTTTAGAAACTTCCTCTCTTTTTTTAAGTATTGACATAATCCAGAAGTCCTGGTGGTGGTTTTTTTTAAACTCTGGAAACTTCAGCTCTTAAACTGGTTCCTGATGTTGAATTACTGGCATCAGTAGGTGGGAACTGTTACACTTTGGGGAGGGAAAAACTGAGGTGAAGCATCTTTCATTTCAAGCTGCCTGAGACATGTGAATGCCTCATGAGTCAAATACTTGCTGGGCTCTTCCAGGCTGCAGGCGGGAGGTGCCACCTGAAGCACCTTTGCCTGTTGAGTCCAGTTCTCGCCGATTCCCACCGCGCTAGCAGCTGAAACTCGCTGGAACTGAGCAGCTTTGTCAAGACTGTGCGCTGGTCTGGATGTGGGGAAATCCTGTCTCCCACTGCACCCCTGGGAGGACAAGCATCCCATGGATGAGTTGGCCTTTCCTATGTTACCTATCTCCCTAAATAATTACTGTTTAGGGAGGCCCGGGTCAGCCACTCCAGCGCTGGGAACAATGTCCTTGGGCAGGAAGTAGCTTCAGGYGCTTGTCACTGCGGGTACCTTGTATGTGACTTCCCTAGCACTGGCGAGTGCCTCAGTTTTTCCCATCCCCAGCTAAAAATGCGGTCCCAGGGCATTGATTCATTCTCCATATGCTGAAACATKTTTCAAGGAGGAAGGAAGGGGGGAGCAGGGAATGCCGTGTCCTGCGTGGCCCACTTCACACAAGCTTGCCTCTGTCCCATCGGGAGAGAGGCTGCAGCAGCCCTTCAGCCCTGCTGTTCCACCAGCTATAAAAATCATTTGGAAACTAGGTACCATGCTCTCGCTGGGCAGCGTTTCCTTTCTTCCCCTTCCCTTTTGTGGCACTTCTGGATGCTGCTCCATGTCCGAGGTTTCCTTATTTCTGAAAGTCTGTGAAATAGCATGGATTCTAGCACCACCGATGAATTAGAAAGGGAGGTCAGGAAGGTTAGTCAACCTTCCTAGAAAATGCTCTCGCAGCCGCTCGTGCAGAACACTTGCTCCAGCATTCATGCTCTTCCCTGCAGTGTTGCCTAAACTCAGCTTCCCCCCTGTGGGGGAGTGGGAGAGGGTGGAAGAGTAAAGGCTCCTCTTCTTGCCAATCTGTGCCACCCACCTGGCAGCCTTGCACTCTCYGTTCTGGGAATGCAGATTAATTTTCCAGGTAATGATTGAAAAAACAGCCCGTTGCTGGAGGTGGTGTTGCTTACTGACACTCAGAAGGTAATGTGCTTAGCAGAGAAACTCTTGGCTCTCTGCGGGCCAGGGAGGAGTGCTGAGAAGTCAGTGCGATAGTAGCAACAGAAAGGCATCTCGCTTGTCTTCCAAATGCTTGCTGCTTTAGGAACCGGGGACACTCAGCTCTTTTTAAGATGACTTTAAAGTTACTGCATGACTGTGATTTATTTTTTTTTCAGTCTTCCTCAGCCTCACCAGTAAACAGTGTAACAAGCATTTTCTAGGAAAAATTATGGTTGCTTGATTTTTCAGGTGGCAATTCTTAGCTGCTTTTGGATGGGGTTGGTACCTAAGCTTATGTGGGCATGTGCTGCTCTAAGATGGGACTAAATCTCACTTCAAAGGGGATACTTCTGTCTAGGTGGTAGTTCTGCACTAAGTAATGAGTTGGTGTAAAAGAAACGGCAGATTCCTGATTGGAAACGCGTGGTAGAATGAGATGTTGAACCATGGGGCAGGGTCCATTTCTACCTAGTATGCCTTGTCTTTTAAAGGAAGAAAGAGGACTGAAATGTTTTTTACCTCTGTTAAAAAGATAACAGGATTTAACAGGAGAGAGCATGGTAGGACAGGAACAGGTGAGCACATGGAGCAAAGAGCAGCTGACTAAGAGATGGGGTTTTGTCATCTCTGAGTGGGTGGAAGTGACAACGCTCATGGTGACGTGTCAGGTTTCTTGGTGGATGTTTGCTCTGGCTGGACAGCCAGGAATTTGCATGTGATTTAAAACTATTTTTGGGCATTCACCTTTCCCTCTTTCCTGCAGGGGATCTCCAGCAACACCTGCAGGCCATGTTCATACTGCTCCGCCCAGAAGACAATATCAGACTGGTAGGCTGGCTTTTTGCTTATCTGTTGCTAACGAATATAAGGGTTAAGTTCTACTTGACAAATACACCTGTGTAACTCATGAAAGCAGTGGTGCGTGTATGTTCGAGTGGTTTCATCAGCGGGTTTGGGGAGTCGTCTTTGAACCACAAAGGTAAAAAAGCAGCTAATTATGAAAGGCCTGCTTATTTGACTGTTCAGTGAGACAAACAGTATGGCTAGAAGACTGCCTTTGTCTGAACCAGGTACTGACTACTTAGGCTCTCAAAAAGTACTGTAACAATTGCCAGAGAAGCTGGGTAAATTAGCTTGGTGTCCTGTTTAAATCAAGAGTAGGTGACTTATGTCTGACCAGCGTGAACACCTGCCCTTCCATGTTAGTTCAGCTCTATTACTCACTCTGCTCTCCTATAATGGTGTAATGAAAATTAGGCATTGCTGTTTATAGCATTGATATGCAGTCCTAAAGACCTCCAGAAGCCAAAGAAGAGCCGTGAGGAATTTGTCTAGAACATGTTGAAGTGCTCTACAAGGTCAGGCATGGCTGAAGTGTATCTGCATCTCTCATCACTCAGTAGCCTGAAGTTTCTTTCCTGTGTTGTCRTGGTGCTTCTTAGCAACGTATGCCCAAAGTAGGGCTCCCAGCATCAGAAGTATTACTCTGGCACCTCTGGTTTGCTGAATCCTCCTGAGCTGTGCTGGAGCTGGACTGATCTTATCAGTATAGCTAGGAAACAGCCAAGATTACTATGGAATGCTTTAACTTTAAAAATGACCGCTGAAAATAATTTGCCGTGAGCAATCTTTTTAAGCAAACTAAAGGACCTACTCCCAAACTTCATCCAACTTCAAGCAAGGCACACCTTGCTGTCACTAAAATCTCAGTGAAAGTGATGGGAATGGGGGTTCTTAGTGCTTTTCAAAATCTGAGCCAGGGTTAGAACATTGGAAGCTATTGAACAAATCATTGTTCAGCAATATCACTGGCTACATTGTGTGATTTGGGACAAATTAGCCTTAACAGCTGAATAAGGACTTTGTGGACTGAGACATAAACCCTTTTGTTAGGAGCTGCGTTTGGAATGCTGAAATCTTGCATGAGGTTAAGTTCGATAGTCTACTTGAATTTAATTGATTCTTGACGAACGAAGGGTGTGCAGAGCTGCAATAGACTCTCTCATAAAATAGTAGATACAAATGAGATTTGAAATATAAACAGTACTGAGAGGAATGCATTCTCTTCTTGTGTTGGCTGCTGTCATTTGGAGGGCAGACTTCACAGCTTAGAGGGCAGCAGAGGAATCTAATCCTCTATAAACCTACACTTAAAATTTGGAACAACTCTTGTTTCTGTTGGAGCCATTGGCAGAGTGTTTTAGCCTTCCATGAGAGCAGGATTAGAGCAATGATACCAGTGTAAGATCAGTAGGAAGGAGAAAAATGAGTTAAAAGAATACGAACTGATTGAACATATTCCTGTAGCTTGGCAGAGTGGGTACTTGTTCACTCACATGTGTTCAATAATAAAAGACTTCAGAAAGTTGGGCACTTTTTTTTTCTTCAAATCAAATATCCCAATGAGAAATGTGTTGTTGTATRAAACACCTACTATTGTGTAGCATGAAAAAGATGAAAGGTCAGTATGAACTCACCTCTTGGAATGTGCTGTTCATAAGGGTTGGTAAAACACCACATCACACTTCTGACAAAACAAGAATGCAGCAGAAGATAAAGTTGGCTTGTGTTTAGGTGAGCCTAAAGCTAAGAAAAGTGTTGGTGGCCCTGAAAGGACCACAGAGGGCTGCTTGTTCATGAACAGACTATAAATAACCTCCCCAAATTGAGGAGAAAGCTAGCTCTATGTATATGAGCTGTTGAGAAAGAACCTTCCATCTCATCAGTCCCTGAAGCTAGGCGATCTCCCTAGATTGACTGGGATTTCAAATATCTGCATTTAAAAGGCATCAAACCACTGACTTGGTGTGCTCCTACTGTTGCGTGAGCATATGAACTAGAGCTTAATGAAAAGGTTGGAAACCAAATTGTGATTTGATGGGTATGTTGGAGCTCYAATAGTAACTTTTAAGGTTGGGTGGTTTACAGTGTCAAGTTTGCTGTTTTATTATTCTGGTAAATTTAGCAAAACACATTATCTGCTCCAATCATGGTTCTGTGCTTTGTGGGAAGGGTGTAAGTGTTGAATCTAGAGAGCCACAGTAAGCCGTGCCCTGTTTCTCTGAAAATCCCACCCCACTGACTTGAAGCTACGTGAACTTTGATCGCTGTTTGTCTAGCCCTGTTCTGAAAGGTCTTGCATTAAGACTTCCCATTACTGCTAGCCAAATTGGTTTAGCAAAGTAAGTTAGATTATGTTAATCCTCTTGCTGCTGGACTGTCCTCAAGAGAAGCAGAACAGAGCTCGTGTGTGGATGCCCTGGACACAGGGCAGCTGTTGTCTGCCTGCTCCCGTTTTAGGCAAGTCTTTGTTTCTGTTTGAGGTTTGGTTTCTAATGTAGATAATGACTTTAACCACGAAGACCTTGGTGATTGCTTGCTCTTCTAGGTTGAAGAGCACCTTTTCTGTTTTGCTACAAGCRGTTAGTTGTAGAAACAGCCGTCTTTGGCAGAATTCACACCTTGAAGGCCTGACCACCTTGATCCTCCATGTTTCCAAAGGAATCCCAGTGACTCAAGGAGCAAGAAGGAAGATAAGGCTGGTTTAGCATGACTTATCCTAAAGAGATGGGGTGGGGCACAGTCTCTCACTGTACAGAGCATGTCTGTCTGCTGGTATCAGCATWTGGGTAGTTTCTGTTAGTCTTTGGTCCCGTTGGACAAGTCTAGAAGATGTGGTCAACACCGTCTCCTGCCTGCACTTGCTATTCCGCCCTCATCACTAGAGCTGCTGCTCCCTGCAACACCACTGGGAAGCTTTCCCTGCCGCTCTCAGCATAGTCTCCTGCCATAGAGCACTCCAGTGAAATAGCGAGCTCTGTTTTGACCGCCATATGCTGTTTTAACCTTTGTTGTAGACTCTGCCACATCTTGTGGCCAAGACTTACTGGCCAGTGGACAGGTGAGGTGTGAGGAGGTCAGAGGGGGCTTCCTCTAAGCAAGAAGGTGCCGTTCTGGCCTCAAGACCRAGTTAGAAAGAACTAAACGAGCATATTGGGAAAAGCAGCCTACTCCTGAGAGACCCACACAATAGTTATTTTGTGAGCTTTTTTTAAGGATAAAATAACTGTTTAAACTGGGCTGTCTGAGCCATGAACTCCTGTGGGCCAACAAGAAGCGTCTRCACAAGCAGGGGCTCGGGGGAGGGCTGCTGGTGTTTGAGGAATTCCGGTTCAGTTTGCGAAGGATGTCAAACACCGCTTCGAGCTTCAGACGTTGGGTCGTGAGGAATTCGGCAACTGGGTCCCGTCGCAGCAGGCAGGTGTCTGTCCGCGGCGCGGGGCAAGGCTGGGCTGTGATGGCTCCTTCTTGCCCGTGTTTGCTCTCTRTAGGCCCTGCTCAAAGTTCAAGAAGCAGTTTAACAATAAGGTAAACACTGAAGCCAGACAGTGTCTTGGGGTTGCATTAGGCTGTCCAAAGTTAGGATTCAGTATACATAATTAAGACACTTCCTTTCTAGGGATGTCATYGTTTCTGTAGTTGGGATCCTGTGACTAAAATAACTGCAAATGGCTTGGAACAGAGTCCRAAGAGCATTGCAAGTAAAGCCTGCCTACTGCAAATGTTTATAGGCAAAAGCTAAAACGCTGGGCTCCCTGGGCTCCTCGCTAACCAGCGGTCTGTCTGTACGACTTGCTGGATTCACTTCAGTTCTCACTTCCTCCTGGCTCCTGGAGGAGCATTACACTTCAGCGTAGACTTTCAGSAGCTTCAGTGTTGGTCTGACGCTCACAGCTTAGCTGCACAACTTAGCTGCTTTCTGAATGCTGTCAGTAGTATTTGATTTGGGGGAGTTTGGGGTAAAATTCAGGCATCTTCCAGTCCTGCTAGATCTCTTTTTTGGCACTGGGGTGCATGTGGTTGTCGTAGGAGCAATGAAGCACATCGACTTTCGCCTCTTCYGAGCAATCTGAATCCAACCATAGGTACATCTTAGTAATAGGGAAGTCTTTTCCTGCCAGCTGTAAGGCAGTAGGGTTGYTTCTGCACTGGGGAAGTTGCTAGGAGAATTCAAAGGACCAACAGGAAACCACGTATCAATTAGATTCTAGTTGTCCAGCTGTCTGGGAAGTTGGTGGATTCTCGTTGGAGCTGTTGTAGCACACAGTAGTTCAAAGGAAAGCTCTAGCTCTTTGGACAAAGCCCTCTGAGAGGTGAAGAGAACGTTCAACGCCCATCTGTCTCGCTGAACGCGTAACGCTCCGTGAAGCTCACTAGGCTGGGACCAGTCGGGGGACTGTGGCAGCCAGCCTTGTAGGYTGCTGTTTAAACGCAGCCTCGGTGGGACGGAGCAGGCCCGCAGCAGGGTGTGCAGGAGGCCCCGGGAACGTGCCAGCTGTTGAGGAAGGCATTGTGTGCGAGAGAGTCAGTCGCTTCTCCCTCTTACGCTGGTTACCCAGCCGAGAAGTACGGGCCATCCATACTAGTGCAAACAGCATCACTGCTTCTGCGCCTGTCACTCAGCATGAAAAGGTGGCTTGTAAAGGTAATAGCGTGTGTTTTGCGGGCTGCACTGCTGATCTTTCCCCTTCCTTTCCTTAGGCTGTAAGACTGGAAAGTACCTACCAGAACCGCACTAGATACATGGTGGTAGTGTCCACCAACGGCAGACAAGACACCGAAGAGAGCATTGTCCTAGGAATGGATTTCTCTTCCAATGACAGGTACTCACAGTGTCCAGGTGGGGGAGATCCTTGTGTTCATCCACATGTCAAGTCAAGTGTAGACACCACTGTCTGGTGTTCATGCTTTCTGGGGATAGACTGCTTCAGATTTTGCAATCTAACACCTTTCTTGAGATCCAGAATTCCCCTTTTATTTCTTGAAAGAAGGTGACAAATGGGAAGGCGACAGCGCAGGTCAGCGTTTCCTCCATTCCTCCGAGTCTCAGGCTTGTGTGAAGACCGTAAGTGCCCTTAAGTGTCKCTGAATGGTGAGGTCCTTAAGCCCTGCATCTGCACACCAGAGACAGGGACAACTCGCATGCAAAGAAAGAAAAAGCTGCAATTAGAGAAGCGGGACATCAGGGTTCAGGAGAGCAGCTAATAAGAAAGTGACTGTCAGGCAGCCCCTTGCCRAGGTCATGGCACAGAGGGCCTGATGGGAATGTCGGGGTTGCTGATGGCAGATGTTACACAACGTGTGCTCTCCCCAGACATCAGTATGTCATCAAGGTTTAGTGGTCTTTTTTTTTTTCATTCATTTAAATTGCTGCTGACCTCTCCAAAAGGCTGCAGAATGTGGCTGGGAAGCAGCTTTTGCTGCTGGAGTAACTGTAAGCCAGGAGGCAGCACCCCCAGCAGCTTCACAGGCAGAAGCTTCACAGGCAGAAGCTTCAAGTTTAGAAAGGGCCAATAGGCACTTTAGAGAGGGCGTGGAGGCACATGGCTCTTTTAAAGGGTTGTAAGTAAGTCTTGGCCTATGCAGGGAAAGAAAAACCTGAATATTCAAACCATTTTGGAAGGTTTCATACACATGCTTAGTCCTAGCACAGCTGCTCCAGGAGTGAGTCTTGCTATTGACCCTAGTCGGTAGAAATTACTTACAGGTAGTTAGCAGGGTCACTAGAAAATCTTTTTGAACTGTTTGGCTAAGAAATGGCCTTCCAAACAGCCTGCTGATCACAACAGCCCCCGTGCTTAATTTCAAGTAGCTTGATTTGGATGCTTAGCTCAAGTGATGCCTGCTAAAAAGGGGGACCAGCTTGATGCTGCCACTGGCTCCTGGCTCCCTTCCTGTGCACGTGTGCACAGCTGTAGCTCAGAGATGCTCTTGCGGTRGGGTAAGAATAACTTGTCCTTGGACAGGTTGCTGTGAGCTTGGAGCTTGCTGTTGGCTGTGATACACCAGCTCACTGGTATTCAGTCTCTAATAACATAGCAGGGTCATTTTAGCTTTCTGCTAGAGTTACTTAGGTTCTGGATGGTCAGTCTGATACACCCTCCCCTAGCCCACTTGGTATTTATAACTCAATGTAGACTTGTTGCTATGGTCTCTGATAAGCGCTTGCTGAACAGTATCACTAAAAATACCCTGGCCACCTTGGGAAGCCTTTTAAAAACACATCTTTCCATGAGCTCATCTCATGTTGTCAACAGAAATAGCTGCGTGCTGCAATGTCTCCTTGTGCTGGGCACCAGTCGCTCCGAGGCGTGTGCATTTACAGGGCTTCGTGTCTGCTGACCCTCTGAAGCCTCGAGTCTCGCCCTCTTCCCTCGCTTCTCATGAGCTGCCGAGACTGACGGGGGTGTTGGGRCTTGTGGAAATGTGAGAGCAGTTAGCGCAAAGCATAAGAACAGGAGGCAGTTGAACCCGAATCTTCTTCAAGATGCTGCTTTGATTATGGACCGATTTTACAGCTCTATGAGATTCAACCTTTTTGTTTGACAACCTGGTGCAGGTTGTGTTGGGGTTCCCCCGCCCCTGCCTTGTTTCCATCGCTTGACTTCTGCTTTTAGCTTGGCTTTTTGCTCAGCCTTACAGAAAGCAGGTGACTGAGGGCAAAGAGGTCAAAGTAGCTGAGAGAGGAGTGGGATTGCCAAAAGGTGTCTGTCTCGGCTGGCTGCTGTGCTCATCCTTGAGGTGTGGGAGGGAGGAGAAGGGGCAGGAGTCAACAGTGGGTGATAGGCTGTGATTGCTAACCTACCGTGCTGCCAGTCACCCTGCTATTACACTAGACTGATCCCAGTTCCCAGCAGCTGTGGCTGAGGGGCAAACAAGAAAACAAAGCTATGGATTGCAAAATCAGAGCTAGAACCAAACCACTTGAGCCTGAGAGGGACTAATCTGTAAAGAAAGCCTTGAGCTTACTGAAGACTGTGAGCCCCCTCTGACCTTCTGCACAAAGCTTGCTGCTTCTGAATCTTGTTTGCTCCTCTCCTGGGTGTATGTTAACCCTTTAAGCTAGCTTGAAGGAGTACTGCTGTGCCCTGTATCTGGTTAATGATCCTTGCCAGACACCTGTAGAACAGCACTGGCTCTGTCGCTGAAGCAACATTGGAATTTTTCATTTTTTTTTCTAATGGGTGCAAACATCTGCATTAGTTGCCCTGAAATTAGAGTAATAGCATGGTGCTGTAGTAGRTGGGCTGACCTTCTCTTTCTTACTACAGTAGCACCTGTACAATGGGCTTGGTGCTGCCGCTGTGGAGTGACACCTTGATCCACCTGGACGGGGATGGGTGAGTGTCTTTTGTAAGTTCTAGGTCAATAGCAGAGGGTCTCCATGTGTTAGCTACAGCACGGTATATGGAGAAGGATTCAAATGATTGCAGAGCCCTAACAGGTCCAGCTGACCTCCTGCTGTTGACCTGTATCGGGTTAGTAGGCTCAAAGGCCCTAAATCACAGTGGTTGTGGCAGGGAACACCAATAATTGACTTATCTGTTAATAAACATGCACTGAGACAGTGGCTTGTGTGTGTGTTTAAGCTGGAGTAAAGGAGCTTTTACTGGTGAGTGGGTGTGTAGTGAAAGCTCCTTAAGGGGATCCTATTATGTGTTCCTCCATCACGCTTGCAGCAGGCAGCGTTTGGCTGAACRTAAAATAAGAATGATGTTTCTCTGCCAAATAGACACCTGACTTGCAGACTCCTGTTCGTGCCAGGTACAAAGGCTGTCTAGTGCAGTGTGTGGAATGATTTTTCTTTCCTTGGTAGCTGCCCCAGGATCACTTTAGCTGGACTCTGTTGCTCCCAGTTGTGGCACTGAATTTGTGTTGCAAGGTAAACAGCACAGCCCAGCACTGTCCCACTGTCTTAGTTTCGTTCCCAAACAGYGGCCGCTTTGAAAAGTTATCTTAGAGCTTGTAGCGTGCTATTTTGATCTGTTCACTAGCTGAATTCAGCAGTGTATGCATAGGGCTACTCCTTTGCTTTCCTAACGTGCTACAAACTATCAGTTATTAACTGAAAAGTTGCTTTTGGGACACGTTTTTACTATGCCTTTTTTCCTCTCTCCAGAGGGTTCAGCGTATCAACAGATAACAGGGTTCATATATTCAAGCCAGTGTCTGTACAGGCAATGTGGTAAGTACTTACTATAATCTGTCCCAGTGATCCTTTTTCCAAGGTGTTTTGGCTGCTTGAGCTTTTAAAAAGCAGGTGCTGCCTTGCATTATTGATATCTTGAGACCTACTCGAGCAGCCAGAAGTCTCCTTCAGAGACAGGGAAGGAAGTTTGATACCAAAGAAAAAAAATATGCAAGTGCTGGTACACAGTAGTGAGTTTATAATACTGCTGCAGCCACACCTTCGTCTCAGCTGGGGGCAGGAAGTAATAGGGTAATTTTCCTTGCAAAGGGCTGCTGCTTTGAATCTCTCCGAAGCAGAATTGCTTTGAGCATGTGTTTGAAATGCCTTTTTTTTTTTTTTTTTTTTGAATTGCTTTTTTTTTTTTTTTTTTTTTGTCATAAATTAGGAAATACACACTGTGCATATTTTAGGAGTCTCTTTCTCCAGTGAGACATGTTCATTGTGATAGCAAGAAGGAAGGAGAAGCTGCCTGCATTTTTCTTTCCTTTTAGGGTGCCTCATGTAAGAATGTAGCAGCCATGAAAGTATTTCTGGCTCAAGCTTCTTTGCATTGCAGAAATACATTGCCTGTCAGGGTGTCATGCTACTGTGTCACCCCAGTGATTTTGACCTGGATCCTTCTGATCCCAGTCAAAGATTTAAAACAAGCTAAAAATAGGAGAGGGGGATTTGTTTCCCAGCAGCAGCTGAAGAAACTTCTGACATYCCTCGTGCAGTGAGAGAGGACAGACACCTAAACACCTCAGTAAAGTCAAGTCCKAAGCCCTTGGTTGTGCAGCTCTCCATGTCTCATTCCTGGGTGTCCCTGCCCTGCACGCAGGGGAGCTGATGGCACGGTAGGAGCTGTCAGACCACCCTGTCCTGGTCAAGAACTCTGTGCATCTTGTTTATGGCTTAGGTAGTTGTAGCAGKTTTTGGAGCCAGAGACACAGGTGCCTCTGCTCTCTGAATTGTGAGCACCTTCGCTGCCATCCAGGCTTGTCTTGGTATACTTCAGTTAAGACATGCAAGCCCTTGCAGCGCGTAGTTATCCACACCCTTGCAGGACAGCCTCCTGCTCGGTGCCAGGGGCTGTTGCATACAGCACTGGGGCTTGTACCACTGATGGGGTGCGAGCAGCATCCCGGATTTGGCAGCTGCTTTGTGCTCGATACCAGCCTGAGGAAGMAATTATAATCCTGCAAGTATTTTTCCCTTTCTAGGTCTGCTCTGCAGAGTTTACATAAGGCTTGTGAGGTGGCACGGAGCAACAATTACTACCCAGGGAGCCTCTTCCTCACGTGGGTCAGTTACTATGAGAGCCATATCAACTCCGACCAGTCATCAGTCAACGAGTGGAACGCCATGCAAGATGTCCAGTCCCACCGGCCCGACTCGCCYGCCCTCTTCACAGATGTGTAAGTTGGTCTGGCTATGCTGAGCCAAAGCATTTGGCTGTCAAGCACTGCAGTCTCCAAAAGAGGAGACAGTTTCCACAAGAGATTACTCYTAATTAGGTATTAATGAGGAGAGGTTTCCTGTTCCAGGTAATAAGTGGACCCCTGGTTAGGTAAACACCAGCACTGGAAGTTTAGYCCTCCTGGGGGTCCCTTGCATCTCCTCCAGCCTCTGTTTTCAGTCTAGTTGTTTACCTTGGGCTTTAGGCTCACAGATCTTTGCTTCTGCGAGGGAAGGCCTGTGTTACTASTGAGCGAGAGGTGTGGTGTATTCTAGTACCTAGGCCTTCCTCTTTGCTGCTTTCGTCCTCTGATTTCCCAGCCGGGTGTCTCCTGGAAGGAGCAGGTTTCTCTGGACTTTGTTCTTACGCTGGCACGTGTCTGAGCACATGTTTAGAGTAACGTGGTCTTTTTTTCCTTACTCAGTTCATTTTGGTGTAAAGTGTTTATGTACGGACTTCTGAGACTGTGAGCTCGGAAGGCTCCTCGTAGGCATCCATCTGATACACCTAACAACGGGGACAAAGGGCAATGCAGTTTTTCATCGTTCTGAGGAGCTCTGCAAGTGTGGAACAGGACAGTGTATAGGTCCCAAGCTGTCTCCAGCTAAATGCTTGGATGTCTGGTGGTACATGGTCCAAAACAGTGGGTGAGGTAGATAGGTAGACAGTTTGGAAAGGCAAAATTTATAGGCTGTATCAACATTCAAGGTTTACAACCCCTGTAATTAGTAACTGCTGATGGTACTGATACCATATAACCTCAAAGGTAGTCTGTGTCCAGATGTGATGCCAAGCGTGAGGGCTTAGTTGCCTGGTTTGTAGTAGAAGAAATGACTTCACTAGCCCCAGCTGCTTTCCCAGTATAATAGTGCCATTGGTTGATTTATGCTCTCGGATATTTCCTGTTGTTGGGGTTCAGTGAGTGAATAATAATGCTAAGCAGTTGTTCAGCTGTGAACAAGTCTTCACACTTGATTGTTTTTTAATGTACAAGGAGGGTGGCTGGAAAGTTTTGGCAGGCTGTCAGATTAATATTCTCTTGTAGCTTTTCATATCTAAATTTTGTGTAACCCACCCTTTCCCTGGTGGCAGCAATTGAATGATTTCCTGGGGACACCTAGACAGCATTCTCTTAATTGAGTCCTGAAATAATGTGTGAAGTTAAAAGGACCAGGAACTTTCATTATTTTTATTTGTGAACCACCGGTTGGACACTTGTAAAGCAGAGAAGTGTCTGTGCAGTCGCCATCCTGGCAGCCTTCCAGAGAAACGGAGAGATGTTACTGCCGGGTCCCTTCTAAAGATGATGGGTGAGACAGCTCTGTGCTGCTGCTCTGTTGCAACTTCCCCTGGTGTTAGTCAGGCTATTTTTGCAGCTGGTGATAAGGCCCCTGGCAGCAGAGGCTGGAGGAATGCGCAGAGGCTTAGCTGCCCTCGTCTCTCCATGTAAGGAGCTTTGGAGCTGTTACCTTTCCAAGAAAGGTAGGGGGAGGCTTGGATATTGCTCCAGAGAGTATAATGCAGCCTTCCCAATTTAAATTTTACCAAATACCAGAGGTTCTCTGGATGTCTACAATGGATTATGAGCATTCAGTTGGTCTCTTTCATGTACAGCTGGGAATCTAAACTGGGCTTTACAGTCACSTGAATTCCCTCCAGCTGAGGATGTGCTTGTGGGAAGTAGTGTGAGTGAGTATCTGAGACTCTGCAGAGTATCCAGTCTATACAATACCTGTTTAAAAAGTGCCATGAGTCCAGTTTGTTTCCCCTCCCAGTGACTGTTGCTTTCTTCTGACAGCCCAACTGAGCGGGAACGCACCGAACGGCTAATTAAGACCAAGTTAAGGGAGATCATGATGCAGAAAGATTTGGAGAACATCACGTCAAAAGAGGTGAGTGGTGAGAGAACACCACTGGAAGTGCTGTTGTGCAAACTAGAGAGCTCTGTGCTTTATATCGTGAAGAAAGRCCAGAACAAAAACTTCACATGGCTTCCTTGTGTTTCTCCTCCTCCTACCTAGATACGCACCGAGCTGGAGATGCAGATGGTGTGTAACCTGCGGGAGTTCAAAGAGTTCATTGACAATGAAATGATAGTCATCCTTGGGCAGATGGACAGCCCCACGCAGATATTTGATCATGTCTTTTTGGTAAGTCTAACAGTGAATTCAAGAGTAAACACGCCTAACACTTCCCACTATGTCCTGGTTGACACAGGGGCCTCTGGAGGAATTTAAAGGAACTCTGAAGGAGAGATCGGCTGATCCTGGGGTCACATGCTCTTAAGCAAGACACAAGACACTAGTGCTGTTGAACAAGAGTAGCCTGGCTTCTTGGCTGTACTGAACTTTGCCATACAACACCAGCCAAGCTGTAGACCCTGACACTAGAGGATGGAAGGGAAAAAGTCTTAGTTCTAACTACTTTTCAGGGCTGTTTCCATTGATGTAAGGCCAGTTTTATAGCTTTAACTGTCCAGGGTACCCACACATCAAGTTCTTGGAGTATATGTGTGTTTGGGAAGGGCATAACTACAGCAAAGAGGGAGGGGAGTTGTTGGGGAGAGCTGTGTAACATTCAGGTGGAATGACACTCCTGTAACATGGAAAGCTCTGAGTTCATGTGATCCAGGAGGAACAGAGGAGCTTAACAAAGAATCCTGGAGATAAGTCACTTAAGGAAACATAAACATTTCGCCTTTTAATGTTTTGCTTGCTTAGTTGCCTTTCATTGCTGCTGGGGCCTSTCTAATTACTGCACCTCCTTCTGGTGAGTCAGCGCTCCTCTGGATTTCCTAGCCCTGAAGCAATGGACGCAGGTTTGGTTGGGCTGTCTAGCCTATGAGGTTSGCTCAACTTTAAACAAAGCCATTCCTCTTGGACCAGCTGGTCCTTCCAAATGCAGAGGGCCTCTCCCAGTCTCCTGAAGCTTAGTGCCGTGGCTCAGAAGGGATGGTGTATGTTAATGTGAGCGCTCCCAAGAAATTGTGGTGGGGTACAACCAGGAAACTTAGTACTTACAATGTAATGGATTTGGGGTTTTTTTTTTTGCAGACTATGTGTTCTCCAGAGAGAGAGACTTGTTTCAGGCTTACAGTGCTAGTGAAAAGCAGTACAGGCAGTTCAGTCCGCTGCAGGGCTTGGAGTCTTGGCTCTGAGTGAATTTAATGGGAACAAGACCTTTAAAACGAGGCTTGCAGGCAGCACCRAGGAGAAGAGCTGCGGCTGATGTGTGTGGAATAGAAGTATTTGCAAAGCAGCTCTCTGCGGTGAGGAGCAGTGCTGCTGGGGCTGAGCACCAGCTTAATTCAGGAGCATGTATACTGCAAGGCAAAGTCATACAGTGAGGTCTGTGGAAGGCATGGAGCTGTTTCCTTCCAGGTGGAGGCAAGAGCCCTGTGGGATCCCACTTAGGGAGTGCTAAAATAACTAAGCAGGAAATAAGAGACCTGATGATGTTGGTGATTGTGGATCAAAGGACAGGAGAAAAGGCTTTCACCACTGCAGCATTGTTCTCCATGCCTGTGGAAACTGGTGGTTCCCAGGCCTGAATTAAATTATTCTTCCTTGGCCAGAAAGAGACAACATGAAGCTAACGAAGTCTGGGGGACTAGGGTAAATACAGCAGGGATCAAAATATGTTTGTTGGCAGACACTAAATAGCAGGAGCCCCCATAGTCCTCCTTCAGATCGTGCACAGCTCTGGGCTTTGCTGGGGTTGACCTGATCTGTGGCTAAAGGCAATGGATTCTCTTGAAATCTGGGCTACCATGGCATGTAGCATTTACCTCTTTATTCTGCTTGAAATTCAGAGTTCCATCTGTGCGGAATCCTTGAATGGTGTCCTCATTGTGATGATTTCTCTTAGGAAGTAGTTCAGTTTGGGAAGAATCAGCTGCTTTTTGTTTGCTGTATTCCTGAAGTGTCAAGACAAGACAACAGACTTGTCCCCAGAAGCTACCAGAACAGTAACACAGCCCTTTCCTGTGCTGTACATCTAGACGCAGGCTGTGAGTGCTCAGGACTYTTCTGCAGGCGCTGTCACGGGCACAAGTGCGTGTCTGTGAGTCAGTGCTCTTGGACCTCCCCCATCTCAGACACGGGGTGCCTCTGCACGCTTTCCGGGGCAAGCAGCAACCCATCCTCGGGGTGGACACTGCAGCTTCTGCAAGACTGGGAGGTTCTCCCTCAGGCTGACGGGGTTCGCAGGCAGGCGGTGGGGATGCTCCAAGGGCCTGCTCGCCCTGGCTGTGACTCTCCTGGCCCTGGGGCGATGCGGAAGCCCGTGCTGTGGGAGCAGCCATGAGCGGTGCTCTTCTGCTGGTGGTGGTAGTGCTGCGTGGGTCCATCTTGCTTACTCCTTCGTCTGTACCATCTTTCTATTTAGGAGCTGGTTTAGGGCAGGGAAGCAGATAGCTTGTGCACCTTAATTTGTGAAGGAAGCCTTTGTCTGAGTGGTTTTGTCCTCAGTCAGGGTTTATGTGTTTGAGCAGGAAGCAAGCAGCTTGGAGGCCCTGTGTGTGCTGCAGAGGAGCAGCTAGCCAGGGTTAAACGTGTGTGTTTCTCTGCTTACACAGGCTTTGAACGTGGGGAAAAGAGGTGTAACCCAAGTGAGCTTACAGTGTTGCTGCCTTTGATGTGTGAGATGGGTGTTTCATGTATAAAGAGCACCTGGATGGTTTTTAAACGCAGGCAGTCTCTCTTCTGTGGGATAGAGCTGGCAGCGGCCTCCAGGGAAAGGGTGGAGTGGTCTCATCTTTGCTGAGGTTGTTTTGGCAGCGGTTTGCAGGAAGTGCCAGCATATGGTGCTGAGCTCCTGCTTTGCAGAGCTGCYTGTTGCTTCAGAATACATCTGGCTAATGGGGCGAGATAAGGTGCTGAACATCAGCCCTGTTACCACTCTTCTGTGTACCCCTTTACTCAAAAGACCGCCAGCTCTCCAACACTTGGCTGGCCAGCTTCCTCCTCCAGTTCACTGGTGACAATCCCTCCCTCCGTCAGTTGTCTGGCCATGCCTTCCTTCTGGCTGATGTGGCCCTTTGCATGTTTTCCCCACAGGGCTCGGAATGGAACGCCTCCAATTTGGAAGACTTGCAGAACAGAGGGTAAGTAGCCTCAGGCCATCAGCTTAAAAGCAAGAGCCTGGCCTCAACGCTTGTCTATGCAACAAACTCTATTCCATACCTGCTGTGTAACCCGAGTCTTACTAAAGGGTTTGCAGATCTGAACAAGCTCTTGCTTCCTCCATACTCCACGTCCCACAAACAAGCACCCTAMAGTAAAAGAATCTTGTTCCCTGACCTTGACTGACATCCCCTTGGCGAACAAAGGAAGCCAGCAATCTCATAGCTATAAGTAGCAAAAAGCTACAATTACTTAACTGGATGCTGCGTAGYTGGCTCTGTGCCCTCTGCTCCAGCCCGTTGTTCTGGACTGAGGTCTCACGATTACAGAGGTGCTTCAGAGTCTGGACCTCTGGACTGCGGCGCGAAGGAAAATATTTAAAAGAGCATTTGTTGCTTTGAGTGGGGCCCAGTAGGAAGTAAAGTCCTGTAGCTCTCGGGCTTAGCACTGATGGGTTCCTCTGTCTCCTGCCCTTTCTACCTTTCAGGCTTAAGCTTAGAGTGTCCTTTCTCTAGGCCAGGTGGATCTAAGCACCAAGATTTTGCAATTAAATCATTATTTACGGGTTTGGCTTATTTGTGCCAATCCAGTGGAAAAAACTAAGCACTCTGCTGAATTGAATTGATAGCATACTTCTGTACCTTGGAGAATGAGCCTGGCAAAATTGACTCCTCATTCAGCTCAGGTCTGCAGCAGTTTCCGTGGGTCAGACAGGTCCTACTTGACTGCCAGCGATCTCATACCTGCTAGGGAGAAGGGATGTCACTCCCTTGCGGTGCTCTTGTTCTGTCTGATATCCCAGCATGAGTGCAGTTCATAAGCATCTYACAAGTAACCCTCAGGGCTAAAAATACTGGATGTCGTGTACATAAATACCATATRCTTTCTCTAGCAGTTCCCAGAAAATCTAGGGATAAGAAATAAATCCTCCCCAGTGGCTCATTGTCTGTTACATCTCTCTGTAGTTATTTTATGCATTTGTTTAACTATGATGTTGCTCGCGAGCTTATGCCTTCCAATCTTCCTGTGTTGTTGGTGCAGCAGGAGGAGAAATTCACAAAGGGACTTTGAGAAAGTGTTCAAACACTAATTGAACAGCAGGAGCTCCTGTGACACAAGTGTTGCTAACACTTAGAATAGAGAGATGGTGGGCAAGCAGTGTAACCTGACATACTGTAGAGGAAGTTTCTGTCCAGTATGGATGGAAGCCCTTTTATCAGAGGCTAGGCTCCAAATTGCTCAGCCAAACCTGTCTGTGTTAGCCGCTGCTTCCTTGCATTAAGTCCTGGTTTCCGAGGAGGTATGTTCAAGACTGCAACTTCAAATGCTTTGAGTGTTACCACTCGCAAAGCAAGGCAAGGCTATTGTGTAGCAGCTGTGATATCTCTCTGAACTTGCTGTAGTTCTGCACCCTCTGCATTTTTATCTGCTGTCTGTTTCGATACAGGGTGCGATATATTTTGAACGTGACTCGAGAAATAGATAACTTCTTCCCTGGGCTCTTTGAGTACCATAATATTCGGGTATATGATGAAGAAGCAACAGATCTTCTGGCTTATTGGAATGACACCTACAAATTCATCTCCAAGGCAAAGTAAGTCTTTTCAGAACAGAACAAACACATTTAGAAGATGTATACTAAGCATTTTATATTTTCCTACTGATTTTCTTAACTACTTTTCCTCCTTGCCTACCTAGGATCAAAGCATTTTCATTTTGTAGTTTGTGTCTAAGTGTTAGAGTTGCCTTCCACAATTTTTCATTCTTGCAGGTGCTTGTACAAGGARCAGGCAGGGCTAGTGAGGGGTTTCTACCCAGTTGCAGTCCAGGCAAACAGTGGAGGTCATTCTTATACTAGAGAGCTAATAGTTTACCTGCTCTTTAGGAAATGCAATGGGTCTGCAGAGGTGCTGGTGGGAGGAAAGGGCAGTAACAAATTGAACAGGGTTTAACAAAAGTAAGAAGCAAAACCTTACAAGCCAAACACAAAAATAAGCTGTTCCCTGCATTGTGAGGTTGTACAATGAAGCCCACAGTCTGGAAGTGATTTCTTGTAGTGTAATACTCCAGAGCAAACTCTTCCCTTTAACAGGAGTAAATGCCTGTGTAGGTCTCTGAGCTGTCAGTTACGGTGAGTAATCTGATAGTGGATGCTGGAAGTAGGGCCTTTTTACTGCAAAGAACTGCATCCCAGTTATATGAGCTGTCTCCAGTTAATTCAGCAGCGTTCTTAAGGGAAAACTGGTCAGAAAGCAGACTGGCATATGTTGCCTTTAAAGGGTTATTTCCATTATAGAAGTCTGTCATCTCTTAACCGTAGCTGGTTCAACCATTTGCAAGTTCTCATAGCCTTTAAAAGCTGACTTGTTTGAGTATGGCTCAAGACTTATTTTATTTAAGATGGTTTCTTTAAAAGACATCATTGCATTTCCTTAAGTAGTGATTTTGAATTGTTGTCATCCTCAGAAGTATTCTCCTGCCCAGAATATTTTCCATTGGGGTTTAAACGATTGGGCCTCAGTACTGTGTATGAGGTGATGTCAGTTAATAATCTTCCAGATCGGGGCAATTACTGTACCCCCTTCTTTACCCTGTCTGCTTGTTGCGTTTGGGGTGTTTTTTTATCACCAAAAGCATTGCAATGTTTTGACTAATTTGGTTTGCAAAGCTGAGAAAGCCTTAGAGCAGTCTGAAGGCTGCTATAGCCCAGTATACCTCGAATGGTGCAGACATCTCTGAGTGCCTGAGTGTGGATGCAGGTACAGGCTCAGGCAGCTGCGAGCAGCTGAGGTCTGAGCTTGGCAAGGCTGTGTGTGCTCTGTGGCCTCCTGGTTTGTCCTGTGGGAACTTCACATGGCTGGCAATCCAGAAAACCTAGCACTTAAAGGAGAAAATTAAAGGTGCCAAACTCAAGTCCTCTCAGCCTGCTCCGTGCCAGTGCTGCCCAGCGCGCGGAGTYCACAGAGTAGGGCTGTAGCCTTCCTCCTCGTGTTTCGTGGCAGACAAACGTCTTTTAATTCCTTGGAGCAGAGTGCTGGCTGCCCTTTCAGGCTCTATACCAGCCTCACCAAGCAGAGTAGCTGCTCATTRCACTCAAAGGCACTGTTTGCCTTGAAAAATGAATTAAAGCCGAAGGATTTTCCATCTGATTGCAGCACTGCAGCCGTCATTTGAGGTCTCTGCCTCCAGCCATGGGGAGGTCATCTTTTCCACTCGCTTGCATTTGGACAGGTACCAAGGTAAAGGACTTACAAACAGAGCAGGAGGGGTGCGCTTTCTACCTATAGACAGTCCTAAGAAACGGTGGTATCGAGAAAAATCTGCCAGGTTGGTCTCTGGGGCCTTTGGCTGGATTTGCACCTACTGGTGTCTCGAGTGATGTTGACGGAGGCTAGGTRGGGTTTCAAACACCTGACTAAAGCAACGTTGGTCTTGTTCAGCCAATTGCCAAACCCAATAATATGCTGTCCAAAACTTGCGGTAGAAGAACATCTCTGTGCTAGGGGCTGCCCTGAACTGCTCAGTATCTTCCAGGGATGTGTTTCTAAACTGTGACGGCATGTTTGTCTGATAGATGCCCTTTTTATTTGGAATACTGCTTGATACCAGTGGGCCATTTGGGCTGAGTTCAAGGATGCCATATTAGTCTTTAGTCTTCGTACATCTCTGCGAACAACCGATATTTGTCCACTTTGTGATTAAAAGCTTCAGAAGAGCTGTTGTAACAAAATCTGTTAAGAATATTAAGACCTTGTTCTTCTCTTTGTTTGTGTGTCTTGCTCTAGTTTGTAAATTGGATTAYCACATCACATCCCAGACTTCAGCTATGGCCACAGTGTTGAAAATGTGTTTGATAATGCTCTGATAAAGAAGTTGCTATTTTCTTAAGCTTCTCAGAGGCAATGTTTTCTATTTAATGATCCTCTTTCGTCTTTCTCACGCTTCAGGAAAAATGGTTCTAAGTGCCTGGTGCACTGCAAGATGGGAGTGAGCCGCTCGGCGTCCACGGTGATCGCCTACGCCATGAAGGAGTACGGCTGGAACCTGGACAGGGCTTACGACTACGTGAAGGAACGGCGCACCGTCACCAAGCCCAACCCCAGCTTTATGCGGCAGCTGGAGGAATACCAAGGGATCCTGCTGGCCAGGTGAGTGGCATATGTTAAGGCATAACACTTAAATGATTGACTCCGTTATTTGAATTGGAACTTCCATCACTGCATTGTGTAAGCTCGTGATTGTCTTGGGAAAGATAGCGCTCTGTTTTCATGGGTTATCTCAACTAAGCCTGGGAAAATGGGTGTAATAAAGAGCTTTTAGGAGGCTGTTTGACTTCTAGGATAGCTGGTTTTTTGGAGAGTAGCATCCCGTGAACTGCCATCTGAGTGCAGCATTCAGAGCTGTGCAGACTCCAGCAGAGATAAATGATGTCCCTATTGCTTGTAACATCACTTGGCAGGGAACTCTCTTTGTCTCCATCTCAGCCTTACGGTTCCCTGTAAGTTAAACATGCCCCGCCTCAGCAGCTGGTCTGGTTTTATTTAGATCCCTTCGGTAAGTGCTGGTGTTAGGGGAGGGGACAGGATGTTCCGTGCATTGCAACAGCGGTGTTTATTCCTGCGTGGAGTCCTGAGGCTGGTCTGGGTATGGGCAAGTGTGTTGTAATCCCAAGCCTATCACCTGATTAGCAAAAAGACATAAATATTGCATGTTTCTGAGAAAGCCACTTGTAAGCTGTGTTAAGCAATGTTGTCACGTGATCAGCTGAAAGGAGGTAGTGAGACTTCATGTTTCACCAGATTACGGTATTTTGTTTAGGATCCTGGTGTGCTTTGCCAGGGAGCAGGTCTGAAGCAAGCAGAATTACCCAAGCTGAGCCTCCTGCCACAGGAGGTGGCTCTTGGCATGTTTTGACCAAAGGAATTATTTCGTAGCTTCTTAGTGCCATTGAAAAGTGCCTGCCTTATGCTGTTCTTTATAGCAACTCAGGTACTCATGTGCTCTCCTTAGGGCACACTTCTCACCTCTGTCCTCTGCTTGATTTTGTGCCTTTGGGTCTGTCCTGTCCACTTGTGAAGACCTCCCTTCCCTTTCTCTGTGCTAATGACTTATCATTCCTCTTTTGCTCTCCACCTGCTCCCAGCAGTCTGACTATCTCTGCTGGGGCAGGTCTGGATTCCCGATTTTTACACCAAATCCCTGATGTAASCTCCTTTTGCCACTGAAGTGTGCTTCCTCTTTCCCTCTCTGCACAGATTAGCAACCTGAGGGCTCCTCCAGCTTATTCCCTGATCAGGTGCACCCRCAGGATCTTTGTCCTCCACCTCTTCCCGTGCCTGCTTTGCTCTACCCGTGCTCCCCAAGTGTTGGCTGCCATAATGACCCTCTTTCTCTCTGAAAAAGCAGCCAGGCAGTATCGAGTCTCAGGATAGGTCACATGGAATAGATATTTTAAGAAATTGTGCTCTTCTGGGCTGAAATCCTTTGAGACAGACACCACACCTGCCTTTGGTGCCTCATGTGACTCCAAATGTGCTGCTGGCACCAGTTAATAAAGGTCAGTGCTTAATTCTGAGCTAGAGGTGACCTGACCACCTATGTGCTATGTAGCATTGGGCAGACTGGGAAATTAGATCTCACTGAGGTAGACTGGTTGGAGGAAAAGAAGCTTTTCAGATGGGAAAAGCATGCCAGTGTCCTTTGCGACAGGTTGGTGGACACCTGTGAGGAGCCCTGGGCTGGTAGCAGCTGGATATCACATCTTCAAGCCCTCAGCCCTGCAGTTGGTTGAGGTATTCCGTCAGTCTGGTAGTTGGTGGCAGACTTGCAAAGCCACTCTGTACAAACATTTTGGTTAAGGATTTTTTTTGTTTTCCCCTGTCTTCCGGAAATTTATTTTTCAGGAGGTAAATCTTTCTTGCTGCCATCATTTATATGGTGTTTGGCTCCTCTCCCACTTAAGCACACCGCTGCTCCTGACCTACTCTGCAAGTCCCCATACAATGGCACGAGCAGGATTACTCGTGAGGCTTTAAAAAATGCAAGAGCAGTGCATTACATCTGTGTGTGTAGGACTAAAAAGCCTGCAGTAAGCGAAGCTTCACTGAAGCAAGGAATGGCCTCGCCGTGCTGCAGAAATGGCCCCTCTTTATGCAGTTCCTTTCTCAGCTCTAAACCGCTTCTTCTCCTTCTTCTCTGTGTTACTTAGCTTTGSCCTCTGGCCTCTGGCTGCCTTGTTTATTGCTGCAGTGTTCCAGGGCAGGTAAAAAAAACAAAAACAAAAAACCAACAGATTCAAGCTCATGTGACCGCTCCGATTTCAGAGGGAAGGTATGTGAGGGCAGCCATGTGCTCACACTATCTAGTTACGATTTTGTGTTGGGGTTATAGCAACTGGGATATGTTTTCCAGCTGTAAAATGAAAACCCCGTGCGTGCTTTTAGTCACAACAAGCATGTTTTGCTCTTTGGGACTGTCATACTTCCTGAGGTTAGTTAAACTGTCCCCTTCCTCTGGTGATAGACACAGAAAGGCTGAGCCAGCCCTGTTTCTTCTATTGGTTATGGATAAGTTACAGGAAAACAGTGTTTGGGATCCCCTGTGCCTTGTGCAACTTGTGAATCAACAGCAGTAGCTTTATACCGGAGCCTGGAGAGCTGGCTGCAGCGTGGTGGGAGGTGTGGGGGGCTCCTGGTCCAGGGCTGGTGTGGGCACAAGCCGGCCAGCCCTGCTGCTGCCCCCAGCCCTTGTGCCGTGCCTGGCACACCGAACRCCTGGGCTGCCCTGGGCTGTTCTCCCTGGTGCCAGGAACACTGCCCGGGAAGGTCAAGAGGTGGCTGTGGGCTCTAGGAAGGGACATGGGCTCCTATTCTCTGACCCTGCTTTTAGCACCTCTTGCGGGTTTTAAGGCTGGAGGAAGTGTGRGATTAAAAGTTACTACAATACACCTCACCCGGAGGTTGTTGGCATCTGTTTCGATTCTCAGATCAAGGCTGTGCTAGGCAAGTTTGGTTTGTTCGTGCGCGAGGGTAATTTTGACTTTGAAAATCAGATGCGCAGCAGAGTGCTGGATTTGAGCACTGAAGCTCCAGGGTGGGAAGTGCCCTCAGAAAACATCAACAATTTCTCCCCAGGTTACATGAGCAGAGACGTGGGAAATCTTTGGCATCCCATACAGAGCCTCAGCAACAACCTGCCTCACGGACAAGCCTGGTTCTGCTGCCAATRTCAAACTTTGCTCCAAAACCCATCAGAGACAGAGCACGTGCCCCCCAGAGCAATGCCTTTGGCTTCTAATCTTGATCCTCCTCTCCTCTGAAAGGACCTGATTCTGCCCTGTGTCATACGTGAAGGTTGTTGCTGATTATGGGGTTAGAAAGCTAAATCTGCGATGGATTATTTTCCTTAGCTGTTGGGCACCCACAGCTAACCTGGTGCATTGTAATTAGTTCAGTAGCATCTGTTAACTTACTGCAACCAGTGGACGTGTCTGGGAGCGCCCGCTCACACTAGCAAGGGACTGGAGAGGTTTTGCAAGGTCTCCTGCAGATCCAAGAACCTTTCTGTRGTATCTGCTCTCCTCCTAGGGGCAAACGCTGGAAGCACAGCCCTGTGGCCATGGTCACTCTGCAAAGCCCTTGCAGACATGGCTACCTGGTGTGGTTTCACTTCGAGAAGTTGCCTCCTTTGCTCTCCGTAAGCCTGGGGGCATGGGCTAGGTTTTTTGGCAGGTGGAGATAAGGAAGGTGGTACAATGCCGCTGGCAGTTTCTTGGCCTTRTGATTGCTCAGACCTTCCTAAAGGGGCTTTCCAAGAGCTGGAGAACTCTTGAGCTTCCTTCCTGTGAAAGGCAGGTGGTGTTTTGGGCTGCTTGTTSACTGTTGAGGATGTCTTCTGTGCTTTACATGCACCCACACCCACTCACCCCATCCTACCCCCTTGGTTACCAGGGCCCAGTTACTGATCACTGAAGCTATTCAAAGGAGCCACAAGGGAAACTGGACCTCRTTCAGTGTCCACCATCCACTTACACCCAGGACTAAGGACCCTGTCTCTTCTGGTCGTTGCTCACCTGCTAGCAAATAGAAAAGTGCTTGCTGGCTGAGAAAGGACCAAATTCTGTAGTCAATTAAACATCGCATTGATTGAGTAGACTGATAAAATACTGCTGGGGAATACGTGTGTGTGGAGCAGAAYGGTGCCGTGGGATTTAGCTACTGGAATGTGGCTTGTTACTGGATCARCTTCTCCAGCAGCAGGTTTGGCCCTGAACTGTTCAGGTGAAGCTGCAGTTGTGGTCAATGACTCCAGTATTTGGCACGGTTTTTCGTGTAGGTTGCATCCTCTTACAACAAGGTGGGTCTGGCTCTGGTATGTGAAAACACTACTCAATGTTTTCATTTGCTTTTCTTCCCCCCAGCAAACAGCGGCATAATAAACTGTGGCGCTCGCACTCAGACAGTGACCTCTCAGACCATCACGAGCCCATCTGCAAGTCTGGRCTGGAGCTGAACAAAAAGGAGATCACCACCTCGGCCGACCAGATCTCGGAGGCGAAGACCAACGACAACCAGCAGCCGATGTCTCCCATCTACTCAGCTGAGCTAGACAGGGAGCAGCAGCTCCCAGAGGATGCAAACATGATCGAGGAGATGTGTGTGAAGGAGAGAAGGATYCACCTAGAGTTTACGTGTCGAGACTTCCATGCTGAGCAGATGGAGGACAAGCTGAACCTGAACAATATCAATGGCTGTACGGCAGGATGTTGTGTAGACTCTGTCCCCCCTGATAACTGCCATGCTTCTGAGGCCTTAATGCAACTCCAGCATCCCTTGGATATAACAGAGTTTCCTGATTTGAAGGTGGACGATCTAGAAAAAGATGCCCTTAAGCCTGATATGAACGTGCACTTGGTTCCCATGGAAGAATTCACTTCGTGCTTGAAAGACTTTCCCCAATCCCCAAACCAAAATTCCCTGAGTCTCCAACAGAATCCCCAGCCCGAAGTGACAGACCTCAGTACAGACAGGATTGATTTCTTCAGCGCTTTGGAGAAATTTGTGGAGCTTTCCCAGGAGAGCCGGTCACGCACCTGCTCCCATTCCAGGGCGGAGGAGCAAGGGAGTGGAAGGAACGGGGTCTCCAGGGTGCCTGTGCTGGAAGTGCTGCCTGCTGCGGACGGGGGTGCTGATGCTCGAAGGAACAGCTCTGGAAACTCTCCTCAGGCATCAGATGACTCTTCCACAGATGAAGAACAACAAAAGGTTAAAATAACTTGCTCAGTTTTTTAGGAACTGCTGCTCGAACCTATCTGCGGGTAGTTCTCTTGCTGTGAGGTTGCTGTGGACAGGGCATTTTCTAGTCCTGGCTTTCACTGAACAGGGTAGCTGTTTGGGGAGGGGTTGCTAGATACTTCCCCTTTTCTTCACTTTTAGATACTTGCCCTTTTCTGCACTTTTTCCTTAAACATCTGTTTGCTGGCAGTGGCAGGGCACTGGCTGAGTCGACCTTGACCTGACCTGCTGTGCTGTTCTCATGAGAAACTTATTTTTGAGTTTTCCATCAGGAGAGCAGATAGGTGGGACTTGACCCACTAAGGCAGCTGAACCCTGAACAGCCAAGGCCAGCCAGCATCCCAAACCTGCGCGGATATTTATCTGACTTGAGAAACCCACCAAAGAATGGGAAAAGACTGGCACCTTTCCCTGGTTGGGAAGCACCAGCGTTGGGATCGTAAATCAAGGCAGATGCAGAGCTTCCACTGCTGGAGGAATAGAATGAGCCTGTCCAGGCCTGGGGTGATGGGATCAGGCGTGTCATGGCTCACTTCTCTCCTGGGTAGAGAGATGTTCCAGACAAAATTTAGTAACCTCTGAATTGAAGTACCTTTCTCTTATAATTGCTTTCCACCCTTCAGGGCTCTCACAGGGATTGATGATGTCCGGGGCCATCATTTTCTGGGAGCCTCTCTTATTTAAATTCCACGCTGCATTGCTTGAATCTTTTCCATCTCCATGTGAGGCAATAAGGCTCTTCCAAATATAATAGGCCAATGCTCTCTCCAGTGATTTGGCAGAAAGAGCRTCTGTGCGGATGGGGGAGCCTCTCTGGCCATTTTCCTCTGGGAAACCAGAGCATTTCAGCGCTCGGTCATTCTTTATGCTGTACTTCTGTTCGCTCCCATACGTGAGCAGAATCTTTCATGTTTTCGGTTCAAAACTCCACTTTCAGCAGCATTAGGATTTTTTTTGTTAACTGGCTAAATTTCCCTTGGAATTCATGGCAATTAAATAAAAGTTCTTAAATCTCAGTCTAGGTGAAAATCCAGCCTGGAATATGTTAAATGCAGTCCCAGAGACAATAATGCTTCTACGTTAAGTGATGACGGCACTTGTAATCTATCCCCACACTGGCACATGCGCTTTTTGTTCCTTTGGGGACGTGCACTCCCATTTCCTTTAAGCTGCTGCCGTTTGCTCTGTGTCAGCACAGCTGATCCACTTTGTAATTCTCCTGTTTCTGTGTTGCAGGAGGTCCCCGAGCTGCCCAGCGCAGGCCATCTCACGAGATCYCACTCGGAAAATGCCATTTCTGTGAAGGAAATTATCACAGAGATCGAGTCAATCAACCAGGGAGCAGGACCTGCCCAGCAGAAGGAAGCTTCAGCCAACCTCACGCAGACACCAAAGAGGAACACGGTGCATGACCTGCCAGTGGAGGCGATTTGGGCATCGGAAAAGGAACAAAGCGAAGGAGCCTGTGCTGGACACCAGGAAAAGAAGGACCCTCTGCAAGCTGAGCAAGAAGCTGCCCCCTCCCTGCAGCCATCTTCTGGTAAATCGGACCTGGAGGAAAGCAGCCCTGGGGGGGAGCAGCAAGAGCCTCGCAGCTCTATCAACCCCGAGCCCAAGTGGTGCCCTGGCTCCGTCCGGCGAGCCACCCTGGAGTTCGAGGAGCGCTTGAGRCAGGAGCAAGAGCACCAGCACGCGTCCCCGGTCTGCATCCTACCGACCCGCAAGAACTCCAGGAACGACTCTCCTGCTGCCGAGCTCCTGCCGCGAGGGAAGAGCGAGGAGCCGCCCTCGGAGCTGGCTCCGGAGGGCGACAAGGTGCGGGSTGCAGGCGCTGAGGAGCTGCTGCTGCTGCCTCCCGGGGCAGAGCTGCCTGCAGGCAGACCCCTGCCCGCACCCCTCGCCTGCTCTGCACAGGAGTCCCTGCCTRCAGAGCCCAGCCCGGGGCAGGAGGCCACAGCACAAGAGTGCAGGACAGTGGTCGTATTTGATGGGACGGAGGAGCCATCCCTRCCCTCCCTCCTCCCAAAGAGAACTGAAGTCATCGAATACACTCCCACGGTCAAGTCCGCAGAGCGYCGCGACGCAAGCTGTGAGCAGGGCGGGCTGGCGGCGGCTGTCCCGTCTTTAGATGAAAACTTGAACCCTTCGTTGTGCTCGGAGAAGTCACCGACCTSTCTCAGAGCTCTGACTCTGGTAAATCTCTCGCTGCCGGAGCATGCGGTACACAAGCAGGCCTCCTTCACTRTGGGCAGCCCCAGCGAGGAAGGTGGTGGGTTATCTGTTCACCTCGGTGCTGCTTCCCCCTCTGCCCAGGTGACCTCTACACCTTCAGCCAGCCTAGATCGCTCTTCTTACCCCTACGTAATTCAGCTGGAAGGYGTCACTGAGCAGAGCACGGGTACAGACGATGAGCCGGTCGTGCCGCGTGGCATTGAGGGAGACGTGACTCTCCCGTTCAGGGACAGCCCCAAGCCTCTCTGCAGGGGGGGTGCCGGCACCTCGAGGCAGCTGAGTGGTGAGGACTTCACCAGCCAACGYGCTGAAAACATGGACCTTCTGGACATCTCTTTCCTGTGCTACGGCCTCCCCCACAGCTCCAGCAGCCACAGCGTGGAGGAGTGCAGCAACAGCCCTGGGCTGGTCAAGCAGCGAGCGAAGGAAATAGAGGCTCGGATCCGGCATGCAGGGCTCACCACACCCTCCCACATGAAACGCTCGGCATCCTTGGCCAAACTGGACTGCCTGGACCTCTCCAAGGATGACTTATCCGAGAGAGAGTCGGCCTCTTCCGATGCCAACCCGGTGCTTCTCACCTGCGTTGCCCTCGGTCGAGGTTTTCGCGGGGGGAGGTTGGAGAGGGGCTCGGAAGGTGTGTGYGGAAAGCATCACCTTTCCTCCCCAGAGCCCGCTAAGCATTTTGTGGAACAGCTCAGAACAGCCGAGTGCATTGCCCAGAGCAAGCCGGTGGAGAGGCCGCTAGCTCAGTACGCCAAAGAGTGCGGCTCCAACCAGCAGAGTTTGTTTTCCAGCACGGATCCGACGTGGACTAGCTCCGAGGAGGGTCCTCCGCTGCTCCAGGTGCARGTCCTGGACTCCTTGTCTCCGGCTCGAGGTCTGGCTGTCGCACCCCGGCAGCAGCACGGGAGAACTCACCCTCTGAGGAGGCTCAAAAAGACCAATGATAAAAAGCGGACAACCAATCCCCTCTACAATACTATGTGATCTTGAGCCCTCGGCTGTGATTTCTTACTGAGAACCCGTGGTGTTGCGTTCATGCAAGGGGCAGGTGTAATATAAGGAACATGCACTTTATTGGTTAATTTTATATATRTTGTCATTTTACTGTTCCTGGCGCATGTAGGTGTGGGTTGGTTCTTCTGTGTGTGACTCTGACTGCAGGACTGTTTGGGTTTTTTTTAAGTTTAACTCTGATAACCTCAAATGTTCTTTTTTTTTTTTTTTTTGTTAGTTTGTTTTAAAAGAACACCTTTATCATATGAGAATTTATGTTGGCTTGCCTCAGCAAGGTGGAGTTTTGCTTAGAACCAGGTCCTAGTTCCTAACTTGAATTTTCCCCATGCCTCACAACGGTGCTGGGCGGTTGTTGGGGTGAGAGCCCCCATAAATGTGAAGGCTGTGCCAAGGTCCCTTTGTTTGGCCTTTCTTTTGTTTCTGCAAACTGGAACTCCACGATGCTGGCAGATCACTCACAAAGCTGCTTCAGAACAAACCCCCCCGGGGCTCGGTTTGGCTGGTGCATGCCCAAAAGGAGCTCACAGGGGTAAATCCTCCCGACGGATGGGCTCCGAAAACCCTGGCACTGAGATCAGCGCTCACCTCCTGGTGTGGGTCATGCAGAAGTCCCCATTTCATGGTGAGGTGGAGCAGAACTGCTCCACGAGCTGCCAAACTCRCCTCTCAGCTGTCCCAGACCAGCAGGTGAGAGGAGGAGAGCCCCAAAGCCAGAGTGTTCTTTTAAAACAAACGCCTCGTTAGGGTTTTAACCCTCCCATTTACTTGAATACTGCTGTGGGCCTTCCAAGTTCATGGCCATATCATCTGTCCTCTGCCCTCCTGCTGCCTCCCCTCCGCCCAAAAGCTGTTCTTGTCTCGTGCTGCCTGAGTTTTCCTCTCCCCTCTGCCACGCTCACAGGCACTTCTGGTTGCTCCCAAACCTRGAGGCTGTTATAATTGTTACGTGACATACTGCCCCTACTGAATGCAAAGCTTTGTCCTCTCTGCTGTCACTCCTGAATCTCAACCCGGAGGGAAGATGCTTTCTGGAAGTTTTTTCCTTTTTTCTTTTTTTTTTTGCCTAAATTGTATATATGGTATTTATATAGAATTTTTTTTTGTTGTTTCTATGTTTGTTTTTGTTTTTTTGTTTTTTTTTTTAAAAAAAGGGCAAGACTGCATTCTGTAAACTGGAAAACAAAACCACATCACTCAAACTCAGTGCTGTTCATTGTAATCTCCACAGAAATGGGAGTGGATTTGACATTGTAAGCTGTCTTCCCTTTCCAAAAGTGAGCCTTGATGCCAGCCTTTGCCAAACATGTCCCTTCTCCTCCAGTCCTGCGTGAACCCCCGTTACCCCGCTGCGGGAGGGGGACTGTGTATCTRTCTGTCTCCCTCCTGCTTGAAGCTGGGTTCAGAAGTGCCAGTCAGACGTGGAAAGCCGTCAGCCGCTCTGAGCCATTCTGCAGGTTCTTGCTTCCCTGGAGAACCTGCATTTGAAGAGTCTGCTCCAAATTTCAGCAAATTAATTTTATGGTTCCCGAGCAGTTTGGCTAAATCAAAGCTCCTCACTTCCAGCCGTGCATATCAGCAAATTGTATGTGTGCTATAGGAGCAGGGAGAAAGGTACTTGGCGGTGGCGGGAGAGCTCTGGGTCCTGTCTGCAGTCCCATGGCAGGTCTGTGGCAGAAGAACGCGTCGGAGCTGGTGCTTGGCCCTGGCCCAGACCTGCCCTCTGGGGAGGAGCGAAGCGGAGRGAAGGTGCAGAATGGCTCCAGCTGCTGCCAGCCCAGCAGGGAGAGGATGCGGTGTGGGAGGAGCAGCGGGCAGGGCCGTGCCTCGAAAGCAGCGCTGATGCTGCAGAGCCTCGCGGGCTCCCATGGGACAAGCTCATCTTGAGCCGGAGAGGAACGCGCGGCACCGGAGCGTGCTGCTTCCCAATACGCCACAGCGCGTCTGCCCTGGGGAAGGGGTGTCCGTAACCCCCCAGCTTGCCCGCAGCAGAGGATAGCCTAGCAGTTTGCAAGGTAATCCCACCTCGCCACCCTCCTGTAGCTCCCAGGGATCCTCCCGCACTGCCTTGCAGAGCCTGCRTGCCTGCAGCCCCGGCGTGGGGCCGCGAACGTGGCTGTCCTTCTCCAGCAGCAACGTGCGCTTTGTCCCTCCCCTTCCGAGGAGCTCGAGCTCTGCTGGGGGGGGTTGCCACCCATGCTAGCCGCAGGCAGGAGCACAGCCCAAAGTAGCCCGGCAGGGCCCTGTCTTGGGTCAAATAGCACGTCATCCCAGGCCATTTCAGTCACTAGAAGTCACCCAAGTCCCTGGCCCGGGAGGCCAGATACTTCTTCGGCATGCTGAAAGACATTTGGCTTCTCCTAGCCAGCTCCACCTGGCTTCGGAGCTGGGCAGGCAGTGTGGAAAGGCCAAGTGGCTCATGTCATCTTGTGAAGGACGATTTCAGTCCTCGCCTCCCCCGCCGTTCCTGACCCCAGGGACACGTCCGCCTGCCCCTCCACGGGCAGAAGGGACGGGGTGCCACCAAGCCTGCCCTGCGTTGGAGGGAGCATGCTTGGCTGGCGACGTGTCCTGGTGACAAGGAGCTGCTTGGGAGGGGAAAGCCCTGTGTATAACTTGTTCCCTTGAGAAGGGAGGAGGAGGAGGAGGAAGGGCGTTGGGGTTTTTTTGTCSAGCTTGATCTCAGGAGAAATGCCCTGTAGGAAGGCTCTTCCATGCAGACCAGAAATGCTGCATCCTTCCAATACTCTGCTGCTGTCTGGGTGATTCCGCTGGGGAGAGAAGCGAAGGGGCAAAGGCCCTTGCAGGGAGGTGCTTTGCTGTCCCCTTGTCTTCAGCTCTGGCCCAGCACAACGGTGTTTTTTCTCTGGGAAGCCTGTGGACAGGYGGAGGGAGTCGGGGAAGTTGGCTCTCTTGCAGAGTTATGAAGGCCTTGGAGGTCTGGAGGCTCTGACCTGGACAGCAGAAAGGGGAAYGGGCTGGAAGGGCATGTCGGCTCTCCAGGGGCCCTGGGTCCTCCTTGGCCAGTGTTTGGGCAATGAAGCCACTAAGCCCCTGGCATCTGAGGTCTCTGCCTGGGGACAGTTGTCCCTTCTCCAGGCTGGTGGCTCATGGGTGGGTGGTGGCTCGCTCCTGGTCCCTGTGGCTGCTCCACAAGAGCTTCTTGTGGCTCGCCGAGCGCGGCGGGGAGCAGCAGCTTCCCGGGATGGGAGGGAGCAGCAGCTCCAGAGCGCTCGGCAGCTGACAAAGCCTTGCTGATAGAGGAGTTTTAGGAGAAACGTGTTGTTTTAAGGGCATTTTTGTACAAAGCAACTGTTCTTTTGGTCTCTTGCAAAGCCCTCTCGGAGGACGCTTTATTGTTTACATTGACTCCTGTACAATATCTCAGCCATCRCCTCCCCCCTTGCCCGCCCGATCKCCGGCTGTACTGTAACGTGTGAGCCTTGCACAAACGGATAGCGTGTGCGTGAAACTGGTTTTTACACTGCGTTCTGTTGCACTCGATGGTGTGTGTGCGTGTGTGTGCGTGTGTCCGGTCTGCTTGAGAAGTTGTGACCTGTACAAATCTCTCCCCTTTCAGCCCTTTCCTGGGGGGCACGGTCCCAGYGGGTGGCAGGGGGGTCAGGAGGTGACGCTGCTTCTGGCTCACTTGGCTGTTAAACGGGGCAGGGATTAGCTCCGTGTCCCTCTGCCAGCAAAGGCCCGGTGGAAGGTATCCCACCCCAGCTCCAGCTGCTCCGGGGACCTCCTGGGAGGTGCGAGGTGCTGGGAATCGGCATTGGGCACTGGGGCACTGCACCTGCCCGGGGCTCGGTGCCCCACAGCTCTCCCAGCCCGGCGGCTGGAGGACGCCGTACCCGCCGCAGGTCTCCTGCTCCCGTCGCGGTGCGTCCTGCCTTAATCTGGTCCTAGCTCCGTGCAAACCCCCACCCTTCTCCCTAAGGGAGGGACCCCCGAGCCCTTGCTGGYGTGGGGCAGAGGCAGGCGCTGGCCTGGTGCAGGAGGGGTCCGGGCTGGGCAGAGGGCTCTCGCTCACCCCCCGGCAGTGCCGCCAGAGGTGCTAACAGCCTGCCCGCGCTGCAGACATCTCTGTTGGCACAAAAGCAGGTGCCAGTGCCTTTTATTTTCCTGTATGGAGATGTGACATCCGTGGGCTGGTTTGTAGGGATCGCCCCGGGGCCGGGCGGTTCGGCCGCACCGCGTGCTGGAGCGTGAGCCCTCCGGGATGGCTGGCGGTGGGGTTGCAAACCGGGGAGGGGAGCGCTTCTGTCTGCCCCTCCTTGGATCTTCCTTGGTGGCTGGGATCCTCCCCTTTCCCCCTAAAGACTTTATGACCGATGTGCTCAGCTGTTTTTAAATGTGAACTTGTGCACTGATGTGCAGATTCAATGTTCTTGTTACCGAATAAATAAAGTTTTATTTTGAAGATGACGTGGGTGTGCTGCCTCCTGTTTGGGATCGGGACTGGGGGCGATGAGTGATCCRTGCTGCTGTCAGAGCACGGGGCGGCAGCGGGGATCTGGGGAGCCGGAGCGGGGTTGTTCACTTGCATCCCCTGCCAGGAGCGTAGATGGCCCCGTCCTGTCCCAAGTGACCTCCTGTGCAGGGGCTGAGGAGCCACGCGCCCAAGCAGATGCTCTCCCAGCTCCTGCTGCGGTTGCAGGGAAGGTGCCAGGGGTTGTGTATGTAAAACCGTCGGGACGCTGCGGGTGCCCTCGCTGCACTGCTGCAGGCAGAGGAGCTGTAGGAGGGTCCTGGGGTTTCAGCTCCAAGGAGGATGCAAGGTTTTAGCAGGGACCCTGGACCAGACCCACCGTGGCCGGCCAAGGAGTGGAGCGGAATCCAAGCACCGAATAACGGCAGCGCAAGTGGATCTCTGCGTTGGGAAGCAGCCCGACTCAGGTGAGTTGGTTTTGCTCTGTTGTGTCCCCTGTTGTGGCAAAAAACCGGCGCAGAGGTCTCTGCGGGCTCCCTCTGGCCTTGCTGTGAGCAGGGGGGTACGGAGAGAGCCAAATCCCSCGGAGCTCAGCCTCACCCTGCCTCCATGAAGCTTCCTGCTGGGCCAGGGCTGAGCGGGCACCAGGGCGTGGGGCCAGGGGTGCGGGGCCATCGCTGCGGGGCTGGCCGTGGCCCTGGGGGTGTTGTGCTGGTTTTGGCTGGGATAGAGTTAATTTTCTTCATAGTAGCTAGTATAAGGCTAGGTTTTGGATTTGTGCTGGCAACAGTGTTGATAACACAGGATGTTTTGGTTCCTGCTGAGCAGKGCTCACACGGAGTCAGGGCCTTTTCTGCTCCTCACCCCACCCCACCAGCGAGCAGGCTGGGGGGGCACAAGGAGTTGGGAAAGGACACAGCCGGGACAGCTGACCCCAGTGACCAAAGGGATGTCCCACRCCGTATGGYGTCATGCTCAGCGTATAAAGCTGGGGGAAGAAGGAAGGGGGSGACATTTGGAATGATGGCGTTTGTCTTCCAAAGTCACCGTTACTGGTGACGGAGCCCTGCTTTCCTGGGGATGGCTGAGCACCTGCCTGCTGATGGGAAGTAATGAATGAATTCCTTGGTTTGCTTTGCTTGTGCGTGTGGCTTTTGCTTTAGTTATTAAACTGTCTTTATCTCAACCCACGAGTTTTCTCACTTTTACTCTTCTGATTCTCTCCCCCATCCCACCGGGGGGAAGTGAGCGAGCGGCTGCGTGGGGCTGAGTTGCCGGCTGGGGTTAAACCACGACAGAGGCCCCATCCCTTCCCTGCTCTCCCCAGCACCGGCTGGGGAAAGGCTTCCCAGGGCCTTTTCTCCATTTGGGAATGTGGCTTGGAGTTGGGGACATAGGACACAGGGCTCGCTCCATCCCCAAGCTCCAAGGGCAGAGCAAGCCAGGACCATGGTAGGATGGGGCAGGCAGGGGATGCCTCTGCAGCCCCCTCCCTCCCTGCCACCCCTTTGGCTGGGCGAACAAGGATGTCACCTTTTCCCTGCCTTTTTGCCAGCTGCCCCCTCCTGCCCAGCTCAGCCAATGCTCGTCTGGCTCCGGTCGGTGCCCTTGTAGGGTCCAGGCCTTTGCTGCCTTTCCAGGAACCACGGTTCCCCTCCCACGGGTCCCCGAGCCCTACAATCCTTTAATCCCCTTGGGCCAGGGCATCCCTGTGGGGCTGGGCTCTGCTAAATCCCAAATCTGGCTTCTGAATGTGCCTGTAACCATCCCACTATGCAGGGCCRGGGCTGACGTGGGCTCACCCCTGTGGGATTGCAGCCCCTTTGCTCCCGGGGGGAGGCAGTGAGCCCACGGGGTGCTGTGGGTGTCGGGAGCCCCGGGGCCAGCCCACGGCCATGGTCTCTGCGGGGCCGGACTGGCCCCAGGGTGCGGGGGGACCCACCGCAGGGTCCCTGTGGGATGCCCAGCACCCCTGTGTCCCGCTTGAGCCCTGGGCAGAGGTGACCCCGGGGTGGTGGCAGCCGGGGGGGTGTCGAGGGCTGGTTTCCCCCAATGCTTTGGGAAGATGCTGCCTGGCAGGAGGGGGCAGAGGGGCTTCTCCTTCCCCCCCGCCCCCCAGTCCCCGGCAGCGCTGGGCCGAGGGGCTCCCATGCACCGTGCCGGGAGGGCTGCGCGCACCCTTGCCGCCCCCCCTTTTTGGGGAGGGAGCGAGGGCTGGCTGTGCCAGGGCTGACC
>JASVER010000089.1:114413-128866 GCA_030449065.1 Oceanodroma leucorhoa | reverse complement strand
GCCGCCGAGCGCAGGTGGGAGCCGGGGCGCGGGCGGGCCGGGGCCGGCGGCGGGCACCGGGAGGGAGGGGGCGGCGGGGCGCTGGGCTGCGGCTCCCCCCGGGCCCCCCGGCCCCTCGGCCGCCCGCCGCCCGGCAGGAGATGGCTATATTTGGAAAGTGACCTCTGGTCGTTCCCGAGCAGCCGCTGCGGATTCAATTGTGGCAACGTAATGGCACGGCCGGGGAGCGGGGAGCGGGGCTGTCCTGCCTGTATCGTGCCTTGCACCTTGCCTGCACCCTGCCTCTAGCACGCCCCTACCCTGCCTGCACCCCGCCTGCACGCTGCTAGCACCCTGCCTGCACCCCGCCTGCTCCCTGCTGGCACCCCATCCGACCCCACCTGCACCCTGCCTGTATCGTGCCTGCACCCCGCCTGCACCCTGCTAACACCCTGCCTGCACCCCATCCAACTGTCATGCCTGCAGCTCGTTAGCACCCTGCCTGCACCCTGCCTGCAGACCACTAGCACCGTGCTTGCACCCTGCCTGCACCCCGCCTGYACCCTGCCTGCACCCCATTCGGCCCTGCCTGCACCCTGCTAGCACCCCACCTGAACTCTGCCTGCACCCCATTCAGCCCTGCCTGTACCCTGCCCAACTCTGCTTGCACCCCACCTGCACCCTACCCAACCCAGCCTGCACCCTACACGCTGCCTCCACCCTGCTCAACTCTGCCTGCACCACATCTACACCTCACCTGCACCCCACACCCTGCCTGCACCCTGCCTGTACCCCACGTGCACTCGGCCAGGCCGTCACCCCCTCCCCTGCATGCCTACACCCCAAGCTCTGCTCCCACTGGCAATGGATGAGGTGCTGCAAAATACCCCGAGGGTGTCCCTGTGGAGCCCACTCACTCCTTCCCAGGGCTGGGGACCGTGCCCGGGRCCGTGGGGTGACACCAGCGGTGCTGGCATCCAGCCCCCCTCGGTAGCAGGGCTCCAGGCCCCCTCAGCTGACYCGCACCCGCTCTGCCAGGCCAGGGGCAGTGCTGAAGGGCCATGGGGACCCCTGAGGATGGCCAGRGACCAGGCAGATGTGGCTTGGCTTGGCGTTGCATGTGCCCTGGCCAAAAGCCACTGGCCGGGACATGGAGSAGCAGATCTGCTCCTACCTCTGCCYGCACTGGCCCCGCAGGCTGGGGGCAGCGGTGCCCGGCCCTCCGGGCTGTGGTTTGGTGGCTGGATACGGCCCCCGGCAATGGCTGAGGTCCCAAAAGAGCACAGGGGAGACCCCGGGGTGGTCAGTGGCTCATGGGTGCTGCAGAGCCCCCGCTCCAGAGGTTTTAGGGTCCCAAGGGGCTCAGTGCCCCCGGGCAGGTCCCAGGAGCAGCGCAGGCTCGGGACGGGGATGGGTGATTGCGGGCAGCGTGCCCAGCTGTGGCCGAGGGCTGGAGACCCYGCCAGGGCCATGCTGAGCACGGGGGGCTCCTCCGCACCCCGGCGTGCCCATGGGGCTGCATGGCTGTGCCGGGTCCAGCCCTCGCCCGGGGTCGGTGCCAGGCGAGTGGGTTGGGGGTGCAGAGTGGGTGGCACACGCGGAGCCCCGGGGCAGGTGCCCATGGTGGGAGGTGTGGGGTGGGCAACGCTGGAGGCACAATCTCCCTCCTGGGTGCTGGGTTGAGCCAGGCGACCTCGGGCCACCGATGCAGGATGGGACGCAAGGGGACAAACTGTGACCTGGTGCATGGCACCTCCGTGTCCACCCCAAACTCCCCTCAGCCCCGCTTGTCTACTGAAGCTGCTCATGTGCCAACCCCAGTGCCAGCCGTGGGGCATGGCACAGCCGTGGGGCATGGCACAGCCATGGGGCGCAGCACAGCCATGTCCCTGCCCAGCCATCAAGTGGCTCCGGCTGCAGGATGCCCGTCCCCAGCACCTGCAGCACCCACACCCCCCTGCACCAGGGCTGCCCCCGGTCCCTGCCGCAGGGTCGGGGCCACGTCGGGCACCATCCTGCACCCTCATCCCCTGCCATCTCCGTGTCCCCAGGTTTCCCCCTCTGCCCAGGGTAGGGGGGGGTCTCTCGGAGCGTGAGGCCTGAGGGGGCCGAAACCCCTCCATGCTGTGCTGGGGGGGGGTCGTGGCCTGACCCTGCACCCCCCAGCCATGAGCCGCCGCGTGGTACGCCAGAGCAAGTTCCGGCACGTCTTCGGGCAGCCAGTGAAGGCCGACCAGATGTATGAGGACATCCGCGTCTCCAAGGTGACGTGGGACAGCTCCTTCTGTGCCGTCAACCCCAAGTTTGTGGCCATCATCGTGGAGTCCGGCGGCGGGGGGGCCTTCATCATCCTGCCCCTCGCCAAGGTGAGCGGGGARGCTGCCGGGGTCTGGCCTCCCCAGGATGTACTGGGGGGGACATGCTGATGGGCACTGCTTTCGGGGGGCTGCTGTGGCCCCAGAGCCCCCCAGCTTTGCCCCAATGTCCCCGTCCTCACATGGGGGCTCGGAGTGGAGGCAGCCTGGGGTGGTCACTGGCACGAAGGGTGACATCCTGGGRGCGACCGAGGTGATGCGGGAAACTCCCGGCTGCTTTCTCCCCAGCCCAAATTCCTGGGGGGACACGCAATGCCCAGGGAACATCCCAGTAGGGTGGGGTGCCCACCCCAGCAGAGGAGCTGGGAGGGGGTTCCCGGCCCCTCCTTGCCATCAGAGGGGACACAAAATAACCTCTCCCGGGGCACATCGTTCCCCTCCGCGTCCCTACGGGGCCTCRTGCTGAGCCCCATTCCCGCTGCCTGCCTCAGTTTCCCCCTTCGAGGCAAGCGCAAAGCTCTGGTCACTGCCGGGGCCCCCTGCGTGTCCCCGCTTGTGCCACAGCTGCACGTGGTGGCCGGGCTGGGGCTTGGGGGGCACCTGGCAGGGCCCCCCCGGCTGCTGGGGACTCACCCCAGCACTTTGGCGTTGCAGACGGGACGGGTGGACAAGAACCACCCGCTGGTGACGGGGCACACGGCACCCGTGCTGGACATCGACTGGTGTCCCCACAATGACAACGTCATCGCCAGCGCCTCCGAGGACACCACCGTTATGGTGAGGGGCCGGACCCCAGGCGGGAGGGGGGCGGTGGGTGCTGGGGGAGCGGCGTGGAGCATCCCCCCGCCTTTGCCGCCTGTGAAGTGTCACTGGCCTATTTTTAGCCCCGGTGCCATGCGTTCGCGCTGGCGGCGGCTGCTCTCTCCATGATGCAGCAGTTTGTGCTAAATATACCCACCCCGGCGACTCAGCACCCAGGAATAGCTGGGGGGGGCTGGGGGCTGTGCCCCAGCCATGCCCCCCTCCCTGTGCCCACCAGCACCCCGAGTGCCGGGGATGTACCCCAGGATGCAGGCGCCGCTGCCGTCCCCTCGCCACCCTCCCCACAGCCTGAGCCGGGATTAACGATGAAGTTAATTGGCTCTGAGGCCCTCAGCCGCTTAGTGCTCGGCCGTGGGGTGATCCCTGCCGCCCCACACCCCGCTCTCCGTCCCCCCCCCAAGGTGTGGCAGGTCCCCGACTACGTCCCCGTGCGCAACATCACAGAGCCGGTGGTGACGCTGGAGGGACACTCCAAGCGGGTTGGCATCATCTCGTGGCACCCCACCGCCCGCAACGTCCTGCTCAGCGCAGGTAAGGGGGTCCCGGTCACCCTCCCCGGGGTCGGGTGGGATCCGTGGGGTGACGGCGTCCACCCCGTCGGTCCTCCGCAGGCTGTGACAACCTGGTGATCCTCTGGAACGTGGGCACGGGGGAGATGCTGCTGGTGCTGGACGACATGCACACTGACCTCATCTACAACGTGGGCTGGAACCGCAACGGCAGCCTCCTCGTCACCACCTGCAAGGACAAGAAGGTCCGCGTCATCGACCCCCGCAAGCAGCAGGTCGTGGCGGTGAGTGCCTCCACCGCGTGTCCCCCCCATCTCGCCCCGGGGTCCCCCCATCCCCATGCCTGCCTGACCCTACTAACCTCCCGCACTCGCGCGTCTCTGTCTTTGGTTTTAACCCGCTAACGGCCGGCGCAGGAGAAARCCAAACCGCACGACGGCGCCCGCCCCATCCGCGCCATCTTCATGGCCGATGGCAAGATCTTCACCACCGGCTTCAGCAAGATGAGCGAGCGGCAGCTGGGCCTCTGGGACCTGGTACGAGACGGCGGCTCCCGCCCGGCCAGCGCCGCCCCGGGGACCCTGCGGAGCCRGGGACGCGCCGGGTGCCGGGAACGCTCTGCAGCGGCACGTGCGCCCCGGGAGCCTCGTGCACTCCCCAGGAGCAGGACTCAGCGGCTGTTTTGGGGGACAGATCCGGACCCCCCCCCATTTTCCTCYCTTCCCATGCCCCGTGCTGACTCTCTCCCCCTCCCCCCAGGAGAGGTTTGCCCCCCACGAAGGGCTGAGGCCCGTGCGGGCCATCTTCACGCGGGAAGGACACATCTTTACCACGGGCTTTACCAGAATGAGCCAGCGGGAGCTGGGCTTGTGGGACCCGGTAACGAGGCCGCATGGAGTGCTGCCCCGGGAACTTGGCTCCCCCCCCCCAGCCCCCTGCCCCTCCCTGCCCCGGGATGGGGTGCCTGCTGCATCCCCCCCAAAAAAGATGCCAAGTTCCCAAGTGTGCCGTGCTGTGCTGGGCATGGGGAAGGGGCTGGGAGGGGGCAGGGAGCACTGGGTGGAGGGGGGCAAGCCAGGCTGGGGTGCACCCAGTTGTGCAGGTGAGTGGGAGTGGGGCAGGGGGTGCTGGGGGGGGGGCATGCCAAGCTGCCTGCCCGGGTGGGGTGTACCCGGGGGGAGGATGAGCCCCGTCCCCGCAGTGTGCCGTGGCTAACACGTGTGACTAACCGGGATGGGGGTTTCGGTGCCACCGCTCACCCCCTCCCCACTGCTCCGGCCCCACAGAAAAACTTTGAGGAGCCCATCGCCCTGCAGGAGATGGACACGAGCAACGGGGTCCTGCTGCCCTTCTACGACCCCGACTCCAGCATCGTCTACCTCTGCGGGAAGGTAACCCCCCTCGGGGCGTGCACCCCCCCCCCATGCCACCCTGTCCTGGGGTGGGCTGACACCCGTCCCCACACCCACAGGGGGACAGCAGCATCCGGTACTTYGAGATCACGGAYGAGGCACCCTACGTGCACTACCTGAGCACCTACAGCAGCAAGGAGCCGCAGCGGGGCATGGGCTTCATGCCCAAGCGCGGGCTGGACGTCAGCAAGTGCGAGATCGCCAGGTGAGAGCCGGGGSAGGGGGCTGGGGGGAGGCGGAGGGGTCGTGGGGGGGTGGAGGGGGCGGCCGGACCCTGACCAGCTCTGCCCCACGCAGGTTCTTCAAGCTGCATGAGCGCAAGTGCGAGCCCATCGTCATGACGGTGCCGCGCAAGGTGAGCCCGCCGGGGTCCCAGGGGAGATGGAGGGGGGTCTGGGGGGGGRCCACCCCATCTCACCGCCGTCTCCCTCGCCCCCGCAGTCAGACCTCTTCCAGGATGACCTGTACCCTGACACGCCGGGCCCCGAGCCGGCCCTGGAGGCGGACGAGTGGCTGTCGGGGAAGGACGCGGAGCCCATCCTCATCTCGCTGCGGGACGGCTACGTCCCCGTCAAGAACCGGGAGCTGAAGGTGGTCAAGAAGAACATCCTGGACAACAAGCCCCCCCCAGGCCCCCGCCACAGCCACTCCACCTGCGACCCCAACTTCTCCGTGAGTGTCCCTGGCGATGGGGACATCGTGGCAGGGCTGTCCCCCTGCCTGGGGTAGGGTTGGGGGGGCTGGAGGGGGCTCCCCGCTGACCCCACGTGTCCCCCACCCCGCAGCGGCCAGCCTTGGAGGAGGTGCTGGAGGAGATCCGTGCCCTGAAGGAGACGGTCCAAGCGCAGGAGAAGCGCATCTCCGACCTGGAGAACAAACTCTGCCAGTTCACCAACGGCACGGACTAACGTGGCGGCCACAGCCATGGGCAGGGCAAGGACTGCCCCGGCCCCCCCGGGGATTAAAGCTGAGTCCCCGCAGAGGGCAGGAGCCCAGAGCCATGTTCTTTCCCCAGGAGCCAAGGCTGCAGGGAGGGGGTCGGACCCTGACCCCCCTTCCACCGGCATCGGTCGCATCCTGCTCCCGGGGTGGCCCGGCACATCGGCACCCCGCTGCAGCACCCGGGGGGGGTCCCGTTTCGGTCCCCAGAGGCTGGGGCTGCTGAGCATCCCTCCTCGGGGACCTGCAAGCCGGGTGCCAGCATCCTCCCAGGACAGGGGGCTGCCGGACCCCCCCCCCGGCCAGGATGCACTTGGGTACGGTGCTACACCCTCCCCACCCCATTTCCCCCCCTCACCTCCCCCTGCCCCATCGCCCCCCTCGGCAGCTGCTCCCAACCGGCTCTTTGCTCCTGGGTCCTCCTTTAATAAAGGGCTCGTGGGTACCGGGGACGTGGGACGGCCACACCGGGGGGGCCCTGCCTGCACCCCGCTGCCTGCACGGCCCCGGCGCAGGCAGAGAGAGGCCGAGAGAGACAAACATTAAAGAGCATTTATTGGTGTTGGCCGCGGTCGGAGCTGCTCGGGCTCCCCCCGGCCCTGGCCCAGACGTCGCTTGTGGGGTGCGTGGCGGGGAGGGGGGGGCGCCGGCTACGAAAAGTCCCAGGGGAGCGAGCCTGGCCCCCCCACAGCCCCTGGCCCCCATGTGCAAAGGAGGAGCAGCCCGGGGTGGGGGGGGGCCGGGGGTTAGCACCATTTGACATAAGGTTTCTCTTGGGGGTCAGTGCCCGGGATGAGGGGGGGGCAGCGCTGCCAAGGGGGGGGCATCCGAGCGGGGCGGGGGGTGCGAGCAGGGGCTAAGGAGGGGTGACACTGGGCGGCCTTTTGCAGGCACCCCCTCAGCTGCCCCAGCGGACCCCCGCGCCGGGGTGGGGGGGTGCGGCGGTGCTGCCCCGCACTGGCTGTGGGGTGCAATGGGGCTGAGCCCCCCCCTCCCCGTTGGCAGGCAGAGCAGCTCCCGGGTAAGTGCACTTGGTAGCGCCTGGGCAGGGGGGCCAAGGGGGCCGGGCGGAGCCCCCCCAGCTCCGGGGGCACCCCGGGACACCACGTGGCTGGCAGCCCCCCATCTGGGGCAGGATGTGCCCCCCACCGCCTTCCTGGGGTGAGGGGCCGAGCAGCACYCCGTAGGGTGGTTGGGGGGGGCTAAGGCCGGTCCTGGGGTGGGGTACAGTCTGTGAGGTTGCCCCCCCTGGTCCCTGCCACCCCAGCTGCAGGGCTGTCACCCACCCCCACCCTGTCCTGCTGTGGGGTGCCCCCCCCCCCCCCCCCCAGTAATGCTCCAGCTACGGAGACGATCTCCCCCACACCAGGGCCAAATCCTGCACCCCCCTCCCCGTTTGCCCTCCGCCGCGCTTGGGCTGGCTCCCCCCACCCCGCTCCCCCTCCGTGTCCCCATACACGGCACCAGCCGCGTCCCCATCCCCGGTGGGGTGGGGTGGGGGGGGCTCAGCGGGGGCGCGGGGTCACTTCTCCGTCAGCGAGAGCTGCAGGATCCGCTGCAGCTCCTCTTCCTCCTGGCGCGTCCGGCGCTCGGCTTCCTCCTGCTCCCGCGCCGACAGCGCCATGGCCAGCCGCAGCTGCTCCGCGTAGCTGGGGAACAGGGCGCTGGGCCCCCCGCCGCCCCCCGGGGCCGGGGCAACGGGGGGCCGGGGGGCCGCCGTGTGTTGGGGAGTCCTGGGAGGCGGCGGGGTCTCAGCGGGGGAGACCCACTCCCCCACCCACTCCCGCTCCCCCCCGCCCCCCCCCCGGGGGGCTGACTGGACCTTACCAACCTGTCTCCTCGGCGGCCCTCGTGCGACATGGGGTGGGTGCCAGGCTTGCTGTTGGTCAGCGCTTCCCAAATGGTCACCTGCGGCCGGTGGCAGAGGGGTGCTCGGAGGGTGGCATCCCACCCCAGCGGGAGCTCTGACCCCCCCAGCGTGAGCTCTGACCCCCCCCCGCGGGATGCAGGGATGGGGCAGGGTGGGGGTAGGCATCCTGGGGCAGCGTCAGGACAGGGTGGGCAGCAGGGTCCCCCAGCCGGGGGGGGGGCAGGAGGAGGTGGGGGGGGTGGCAGTGCCCACCTGGTCGTACTCGCTGCCCGCTTCCAGCAGGCTCTGCTGGATGGCGAACTGCAGCAGGTCATCCTCATCCTCCCGCAGGGCATCCTGGTGGGTGCCCACCACGCTGTACCCCCGCGGCACCTCGAACAGCGTCGGGTCCATCTCACACGCCCGGCACGAGGCTGCGGGGAGACAGGCGTYGGCATGGCTGGGCACCCCGCTGTGTCCCGTCCCACCCCACCGGCTGTGTCCCCCCCACCCCACGTACTCAGGGAGCTGGAGCTGCTGACGCTGGAGGAGTCGCTGCTGGGTGAGGGTGCCTCGCTGCTGGGGCTGTGCCGCAGGGAGCTGACGGGCTCGTCGCACCCGTTGAGGTTCCCAAAGGTGATGCGGGCGTTGAGGATGTGGAAGATGGGGATTTCTGCAAGAAAGGGAAAAAAAGGAGGGAGGGAAGCCGGCTGTGCCACCTGCGCCGGCGGCAAAGACCCTCCCCCGTACCGATCTTGACGGGGAAGCCGGGCGGGAGGCGCAGGGTGATGAAGTCCCGCAGTTTGGCGAAGAGCGCGTTGCTTATTGCCATGAGGTCGATGATGGGGGCAACCTGCTCGCAGAGGGACAGCGGGTGGTCCTCGCACAGCCATAGCTTCGCCTTGAACCTGCCGGGGACAGGCGCTGGGCTGGGGACCCCTGCCTGCCCCCCCGGGGGCTCTGCAGCGCTCGGGGGGAATGAAGGGGGAGTCCCCAATCTGGTCCTTCCCCCCCTCACTTCTGTGTCTTGGTGGTGAGCTCCATGGGCCGCCCCATGTCCCTGTTGCCCAGCTCGAAATTGGGGTTGAAGTACTCCTCGGGGGTGATGGCGGTGGGGTTGGCGTGGCTCAGCGTCTGCGTGATCAGCGTCTGCGGGACACCTCGGCGGGGTAACGGGGGGTGTGGGGGGGGTCTGGCCATGGGGCCATCCGCCCACCAGGACCACCGGGACACTCACCCCGTTGTTGGGCCCCACGTGCTGTTCGGCGATGCCCAGGAAGGACTGCAGGGGGGTCTTACTGCCTGCGGGAGAGGAGGGGGTGAGGACCGGAGCCGGCGCAGCATCCTGCCCGCCCAGCCCGTGCCGGCTCCACCTTTGCTCTTGCCCTTGTGCTGGTCCGAGAGGTGCTCGGTCCGTGTCCGCGTGATCAGCTCCACATTGGACGCACCGTAGACCTGGCCAAGGAGGGGGAATGCCAGAGGTAGATACTCGCCCCCGAACCGCTCATACCCCCCTCAGGCGGCTCAACCCCCTGCCCCTCACCTTGGCCTCGTACCCATTCACCATTTCCGTCTTCTCGCTCCTCCAGCCCAGGATCCCGGACTTGTTCCTGGGGTGACACAGGGCACCATGAATGATGGATGGTCTCGCTCGGACAGCCRAGGGTGCGGGCACCCCGGGGGGCTGTGCATCCCTGGGGGGCTCTCAGTGCCGCCCCCAGCCCACCTCTCGAAGGCGATGTTCTTGGTGTCGAGCTGGGTGGTGACGACGGGGGCCGTCAGCCGCCCCATCACCTGCTCCTCGGTGGGCTGCACAGCAGCCAGCAGCACCTCCTGGTCATGGCCGGCCAGGGCCAGCGTCTCCGAGTAGACCACCCGCCGGTCGTGGTCGATCTCCATCACCACCGCACTGGTGTCTACGGGAAGGGGGTCAGGGTATGTGGGSACACCCACGGTCCCTACCATGTCACCCAGCCCTGCTGCAGTGCCAAGGGGCTCTGCCGGTGCTCCCCGGTGAGGGGGGACACCCCGGTGCCGGCTCACCTTGTCCCCGAAAGACGAAGCTGCGGTTGCCCCGCTGCCAGGTCATATGGTCGAAGCCCAGCAGCGTGGTGTCCACCCGCAGGTTCTGGCCACTCTTCCACACCTTGTAGGTGTCGCTGGGGCAGATCTTGGACACCAGCGGCACTGGGGAGAGACAGCGATAGCCCAGCCAGGGACGGGGCCACCCTGCACCCCCGGGTGGGCTGCCAGCGCTGAGCCAGGTCGGGTATGTGCCCGAGAACCCGGCACCTCGGCGGGATGGGGGTCTGCAAGCTTGGGGTGTAGGGGGGAAGGGGATGGATGCTGGGGCTGGGGGCAGCACCAAAGACGGGGGAGGCTCTGCTGGGAAACTCCTGCCTCCGCCCCTGCTACGCTCTGCCCCGAGCTTACCCCAGCTGGTGAACTCCCACTTCATCTCCACGTAGAAGTCCTGGGCCTGCGGAGAGCACAGCAGGGTCAGGAGGAGCCCGCGGCTGGCAAACCCCCCCCCAGCACCCCGGTAGCCCCCCTGGAGGGAGGTACCTTGCGCAGCTTCTCCAGCAGGATGGGGATCCCGGCCAGGCGCTTGATGGCTCTCTGGTAGTCGCGGTAGCGCAGGACCAGCTGCACCAGCTCCAGGTCGCGGGTGCTCACAGCCTCCTGCAGGACTGCAGGGCAGAGAGGGGCAGTGCCCGGGGGGGGGGGCACGGCACGGCGTGGCACGGCACGGCACGGCACAGCAGAGCCAACCGCTGCACAGCGGCCACGTGCGTGTACCACCCCGTGAGCTGTCCCCTGGGGAGCTGCAGCACCAGGTTGAGCGTGTGCCCGTGCCCGTGCCGGGGCAGCTTGATGGAGGACCGAGGAARCAACCCCCCCGCTCACCTGTCCAGCCGCTGCGGTTCTCCTTGCCCACGTCGGCGCCATGCTTCAGCAGCACCCTGGCGCACTCGAGGTGGCCCAGCGTGGTGGCCAGGTGCAGYGGGGTGCGTCCTCGGGGGTCCAGCTGCTCGATGTCGGCCTGCCGGGAGGGAGCAGGGCTCAGGGGGCACCAGGGTGGCTGGATCTCACCCCCCAATGCCCTCCCGCAGGCGCGAGGCTCCCGGCTTGAGCAGCCGGGGAAAGCAGCTGACGTCTGCTGGTATCTCGGAGAGCATCCCCATCCTTGAGCTCCCCCAAGAGATGCGCATGCACTGCACCCCAAAAGGCTCTCCCTGCTCCCCACAGCCACTGCCAGCCCCATGGGGAGGGTGGGGTGAGTGCGACGGCAGCTGCCAGCACCCAGCACGGCTCAGCACGGTCAGGCTGGGCTRCACCCACCAGGCGGGCACAGAGCAGGGGCACGGCGCGGCAGCGGGGGGCACGGATGCCCCCGGCACGGTACACGGAGCTCTGTACGGCTTGATGCAGCTGCAAGCTTGGGAAAAGCCCCCGCCTCTGGGATCTGGGGGGGGGGGCTGCCCAGTTGCCAGGCAGCAGCTGCCGGCAGCCCCTCTCCGCCGGTGCCAGGAGCACGACTGGCGACGTGGGCTGCGGCGGGCGCACGTGTTCCCCTGCCTGAGCCGGGGGCGGGCGGCTGCGTGAGCGGAGCGGCTGCTCGGAGGATCCCCGGGCCCTGGGGAGCTGCGCGCTGGGGCTGCGATTGTTTGTGCCAAGCCTGGAGCCTGGCGCCCAGCCAGCCCCAAGGAATCCCTCACCCGCCGGCAGCGGTGGTGGGTGACCCGAACACCCATGGGCTCCGCTCCCCGCGTGCCCAGGGCTGGGGGCACAGCTTGGGGCTTGACGGAGCAGCAGGGGGGGGCTCAGCCTCTGCCCCTCAGCACCCAGCTGGGGCCGGAGCCTTGTGCACGGAGAGGGGCAGTCAGATGCTGCCGGGGCAGGAGGCAGTGGGCATGAACCTCGAATCAGGGCATGGGTTTTGGGGAGGCCACTCCCAGGAGCACAAACCTGGGGTGCAGCAYCCAAAGGTGCCGGCTGGGACCAGGCACCCCAGAGGCATTTGGGGCAGGGCAGGGGTGGGGTGTGGGCTCTCTGGTGCCCAGGCTCTCGCCCCGCAGCAAGTCCCTGTCTTGCTCTTGGGCATATYCTGCTGTCCCTCTGCTCCGGGGTTGTCCCCAACCCTGCCCAGGCTGTGGACATCTCCATGCCCCTCATCCCCAGGGACTCACTGGGCAGGGGGACCCCCCAGGCTGCCCACACCGCCGGAGTGAAACAGCCCCCCGCTTCCCCGGGAGCCAGCGTGCTGCTCCAACGCTCTCCAGGCGACTGCTGCTTCTTAATTGCGCTAATGAAATGACTCTAATTAAAGCAATCGCCCCCCAGCCGGGGGACGGGTGCTGCAGGCTCAGTGGGGCTCCCCAGCCGCAGCCGTGCCCCAGCGCCGGGCGGGACAAGGGTCCCTGCTCCGGGGACGCAGCGCCGGAGCCAGCCCCGGGGGACATGGTGTGACCCAGTTTTCACCAGTGACAGCTCAGTCCTGGGCCCTGCTGCTGGGACAGCTCTGGCTCGGGGGCTCTGGCACAGACCTCCGAGTGCTGCCCATCCTGGGGCTGTGACACCCACCGGGGATGGGGACAAGGACRGGGATGGCTTCRGGGTGGCAGTGGTGCAGCACAGGACCGCAGCTCGGCCGCTCCTCCTCCTGTGCCAGCCAGGCGYGTGGCACAGCGCAGCCCCTCTGCTGGGGTTGTCCCCGGGTTGGGGGACCTCACTGCGGGCACGGACCCCAGCGCCTGCTCCCGGGTGGCAGCAGGGGACACGGGACAGTGCAGGGAGGTCATGCCGGGCGCTGCTGTCCCTGTGCAGCCCCAGGTCCCTGCCACGCGTGATGGAACAGGCTGCGGTGTGGGGTGTCCCGGCACAATGGGCTCCGTGTCGCTGCCTGTCACGTCCTCGCACTGTCCCTGCCACGGGGACCCACTGGCCCTCGCTCCCCAGGCGGAGGCAAGCGTGGACGGGAGCTCACGGTGACAATTCAAGGGTGACCCACGCAGGGCCCTTATGGGGACACGGAGAGGAGCAACGCTGCCAGCTGCCCCAGCACCTCCCAGCCCCAAACACCTGCACATGTTGGGGGGGGCCCTGTGTGGTGCCACTGCCCCGCRCAGATCCCCGGGGTGACAGGAGGGCAGAGCCCCCGGGCAGGGGGACACCCAGCCCCCAGCATCACACACAGCACCAGCCCCGACCCGCTTACCCGGGGGATGCTCCGGCAGGGAGAAGGGCTGAGCCGTGTCCCTGGATGCCCTGGATGAAGGTGGGGGGCTCAGCCTGGGCTGGCCCCCACCTCCTTCCCGCAAACCCCCATCTGCCCTGGGGTCTGGCCTGCAGCACCCACGGGCCCCCGCTGTGCACCCCTGGGGTGCACACAGGGCTTTGCTCTTGCCCTGCTAATGGCGGCAGGGGCGGTGGGGGCCCAGTGGGGGCCATGGCAAAGCCCCTCCGCTGCCCAGGCTCAGGGGGGTGGGTTAGAAATCCTCTCTGCAGGCGAGCGGGGCCGKAGCCGCCCTCGCAGCCCCTGCATCTCCCCGCGCCCGCCGAGCCACCGCCGCCTGCGCCCAGCTTTGATCTCCGCCGCCCTGGGCTCCTGGGGAAAATGACCCCAAATTAATACGGAAATAAAACCGCCGGCGATGGGGTGGGGGGCCGGGGCGATGCCGGCGCAGGCCCCCAGCCAGCCCCCACAATGGAGGCGGGTGTGGCGGGAGCCATCGCCTGCATCCCGGCAGGAGCATCGCGGCACGGCGGCCCCCTGTTTTGTGCATCACCGGGGTCCATCCGGCGTGGCCCTCAGCACCCTGAGGGTGCCGGGAGCTGGGCCGAGGGATTGGGGATGCTCGGCACAGCCTCGCCGCCGGCCTCCCTCCAGCGCCTGCGGTTTCCTGCGTCTTTGGGGTTGGGTTTTAATTACCTGAATTGCAACGCCACGGGGGAGAAGGAGGCTGGGAACCCGCCGGGGATGCGCCCGCGGCCCCGCTCCACCACCGGCCGATGGGGGGGGTCCCAAGCTGGGGGACACAGTGGGTCCCCTCGCWCTGAGAAGAACCCGCCTGGCCTCCTGAGGCTGGGGGGCTGCTCCCCAGCAGCATCAGGGCCCTGTGTCCCCCTTGAGAGGGGCTCAGCCTGAGGGTGGGGAGCTGGGGGCTGCACCCCCAGTGGGGCTGGCAGCACCCTGAGAAGCGGGGTGCGGGTTGGGGTGCCAGGGSCCTGCAGAGGCCTAGCAGGGAGGCRGGGGCACGTGGGGAAGRATGCTTGGGGCTGCGTGYGCCGGGGGATGCAGGGGACCCGCGGATGGTACCCACCCCTCCGTGCCAGCCCCGGGGGCAGCTGGCACAGTCCCGGGTTGCAGGGGGACACACGACGCCCCCAGAGCCCTGCCAACCCCGGGAGGGACCCCATCCCCACCCTCATCTCCATCCTCATCTCCATCCTCATCCTCATCCCAGCCCCGAGCAGGAGCCCGGCTGCAGCCCGGCAGCATTGCATCAGCCCGAGCCGAACCGGGCCGTGCCGGACCGTGCCCGGGGGTGAGCCCCCCCCCTCCTCCGCCACCCCACCTGCTTGGCGCTGAGCTCCCGGTCCAGGTCGCGGGCGCGGTTGTGCCAGA